>VRLP01002869.1:0-76367 GCA_009660295.1 Lophius piscatorius
CTTTTCAGCATCACTCAAGGTGAGTGAAGAACGGAGTTTCGAAATATTTCTGAGATGGTGAAAGGAGATCTTGCAGATGTGTTTGATGTGGGATTCAAAAGTGAATTGAGGGTCAAATCTTACACCGAGGTTGGTGACTGATGAAGAGAGGGGAATGTCGTGACCAGAGAAGGTAATACTGGTTATGGAGGAAGACTGGGTGTGATGCGGGGTGCCAATTAAAATAGCTTCGGTTTTAGAGCTGTTCAACAGGAGAAAGTTGTTTTTCATCCACACCTCCTCCAGACAAGCGCGGAGAGTTGACAGGGGAGATGATGATGACGATGAGGATGGAGAGGCTGCGGAGGAACATGTGTCAGTTTTTATATAGATTTGAGTGTCATCAGCGTAACAATGGAATGAGAGTCCATATGGACTGATGACACGGCCAAGGGGGAGCATGTATAGGAGAATGGGGCCAAGGACTGATCCCTGGGGGACCCCACAGATGACGGTGTGTGTCCGGGACTTTGAACTTCGAAGGGAAACGTATTCTGTTCTGTCAGTGAGGTAGGATTGAAACCAATTTAGGGCGGTGGCAGTGAGTCCAGTGGTGTGATGTAGGCGGTGTAGGAGTATTCCATGGTCAACTGTGTCGAAGGCAGCAGACAAATCAAGGAGAATCAGGAGGGAAGGTGAACCAGCATCTGCTGCCATCCGTAGGTCATTTGAGACTCTAAGCAGAGCTGTTTCTGTGCTGTGGGCGGCGCGGAAACCAGACTGAAAGGTTTCAAAGAGGTATAAAGGCTTTATATAGACGTATAAAGGCTATATAAAGGCTTTTACATTTATAATATACACTTACTTGCCAATGGAATGCAGCTTGACATCACAAATTAAATCTCATACATTAATTATGCAGAATGTAGATCCTCCCCTCAAGATTCCAATGTTGCATTTTTATTATATGTGTTTGAATGAAATGTTTATTTATTTTAATGTCGATGGTGATGGTGATATTTGGAAGTTGGTGTTGAACCACTGTATAACTTTTATTCCACTGGCAACTCTTTCTAATATTGTGTTCCAATCCAATCCAATCCAATCCAGATTTATTTGAATTGAGTATAAGGTAAAAGGAAATGTATTATACTGCCTTAGTTTATACTTAAAAAATTTACAAGTGAGTATATAAATGCGCACTCAAAAGCATAGACACAACAGTATGAGTTCTGACTGGCCCTGTGTCTACAGTGACTTTACGTGTACATTTAAAAAAAACGTGAATTAACACATCTTACTTGATCACATTGTAGGACTGTAAGGAGGCAAGAAATATCCTCCTTTCAATGTGAATTATGTGATTTCAGAGAAATTTCTACACAACACACTGTTTTCATTCAACTTGGACGTTATTTGAAGAATAACCAGACGGTCAGTTGCCCCTTCCTGCAGTGTGTTTAAAACTAACAATCTTACATACAACCTTCAGTTCTCATAAAAGAAGAAAGCACAAAGAATCAAAGGAGATAAGAACTTGTGTAATTTTTCGTTCTGAAAATGAAACATGTTCCATTAAGAATCATATTACTTAACAGCAATTAGATTATAGGGATGAAGAGTATATCATGTTCCTGATCCTCCGGAGAACTACAGTGATGATACACTGGAAAACCAAAGATGTTACCTAGTAAATGCAATGAAAAAGAAGGAGAAAGACATGAAACTCAACAGACAGAAGATGGAGATCACATTCTCTCTCAGGAGGATAGAGATTGCGGAGATGGTCCTGGAAATCCAACAGAGATACCCTGCTCTGTTTCTTGAAGAACATGCAAGACAATTTTTTAATTTAAATATTTGTAATAGATTGTTTCTGAGTACCATTCAAATTACGGACAATAAGGGTGTCATTAAATACCTTACTTACAGTGCCAAAAAGGGAAGCTTTGGTCAAGATATGGAAAAGCTCTTGGATAGACTTGATGAACAGGTAAACTTATGTCAAACCTTGTGACTATGTTTGTAATGAATATTTACTTGAGCTGGGCCATTTGTTCTGTGTTTGCTGTTTTGGTGAGAAGGCAATATATCTCACTTAAAACCTATAGCATATTATCAGCAAATGGAATAGTGTAACAGATTTTTTTAACTTATGAGAAAACTACCAGCAAAAATCACTCTGAATTACATGATGCGTATGAAACACGAGCCTGATTTTAAGTGTTAAGATTCTTAATTATAACATTCTGTAAAGTCATATTTGCCAACATATGCTAATAAGAAATTACAAATGTAGCCTATTGTAAACTATTATACTTGCCCTTGAGTCAATGCATTAACCAAAAGTCTATTGTCTTTTTCTTTTTTCTTTTTTCAGAAAAGAAAACAGACACATATATATATGTATAATAATAATAATAATAATAATAATAATAATAATACATTTAATTTATAATGCACTTTACATTTTGATCAAATCTCAAAGTGCTACATATATATGTGTATATATGTATATATGTATGTCTATATATATATGTATATATATGTGTATATATGTATGTGTATATATATGTGTATATATATTTATATATTTGTATATATATATGTGTGTATATATATTTGTTCATATGTATATATATCTATATGTATTTATATATATATATGTACATACATATATAAAACATCTCTTTTCCCTAAAAAAAAATCAATATTAAGAAACCACATGAAGGAGTTATTTAATAAGTATTAAAGACAATGCGAAACATCTACTGCATCGTAACAGCAACTTGAATCGCAAAAACTGTTAGTGCAATTTGGTATTTGGTTGAAGCTCCAAATTAGTGCCTTAATAGTGCTAATAATTAATAATGTTAGTCTTGGATATCCGTGTTACGGACATTAAAGTCAGTCCAGATATGCTTAACCTTGTTTGCTAAATGTATGCACATCCCACAGATAAAGGAGCTAACATGAACAGACTGACTAATAAGAAGAAAACATATGTGAATATTAAAGAATTTACATTCACACACTGCAATGATGTGACAAGCTTTAAGTTAAACGAAAATCATTTTCTACAGCACATCTTTAATGTAAAATTATTTCTGCTCTATGAATCTTGCACGTCTGCCAACACCCTGACCTTTTTGCCGCTCTTGATCTCTTCCTCTTTAACCTGCACATCTTCCAGCCATTTGCAACAGATGCTGTGGCACTGTCAAATGGCCTACAAAGCAAACTGCACTACTTTAATCCTGAGTGTAGCCAGCATTAAAAATTGGATTGAGGAGGATAAGATTAGATTATGCCAGTAGGATTTGACAAAACGTAAAAGCCCCATTTAGGCTTTAACATAATCTCCTTTCACTTCCAGCAAGCATCAAGCCTCCCAGCAGATGCCAGATACACTTTGTATAGATGTTGTCTTATTTTATCGCCTCTTCACATTGAATTTTGCCCCTCATTATCATGAGTATTGCATCTCTCTTTTTCATGGTATTGTGGTATGTTTCAGATTCATTGTCTGAGGCTGTGAAATGAAAAGTTTTTACTTAATTTCTATTTTGTCAAAGCTATAACAAAATAGCTTTGACAAAATAAAACAGTGCATTCACTTTTGTATTCATCTAACATCAGTCTGTACCGTCAGGACCGAATAATGTTTGTTTTCAAATAGGTTGGTAGAGCTGACATCTCTTTCACAACAATGTACATAATTTGGACATAACTTCTGGATGAAGTGGATGCTTGTCCCCTGACCGCACATAAGTATTATGTCAGGTATCAGCTTAAGTGTCTGAAATGAGGGTGGAAATAGCCATAACATGATTTGTTTGCCTTGAAAACTGACTTTTAGGATGAGGTTGATAGAAAATGTTATTCCTAATTGAAAATTGACACTTTCAGTATCCGTAATTGTTCCCAAAAAAACTCTTTCTCATTCCACAATTTTGTTTTCCTCAGAGCCAAAAAACTCCCAGAGGAAAGCCAGAATGGTCCGGGCACTCTGAAACCCCAAAATAAGAAAGGCACTAGAGGGCAATCATTGTTGATTAAAAACTTTGCACTACACCTCTATTGTCCACTTCTTGAGAAAAAAAAGAGTGTATTTCTGATTGTTATAGAATTTTTTTAAGGTAAAATGGGGTACTCTGAGATCTGAGGGATTGGGGTTATTTTTGAGAAGCTTTTCTTGCAGCTTGCTATGAGCCGGGGATAAATACAACCACACTTTCTCTCTTGGTCTCAGGCTGCTAATCCACCAGAAGCTGAGCCATCTACCAGCGGCGCAGGACCTATCAACCTGCTGCGAGGCAACCCGGAGTAGCAGACACTCACACACTAAATCTATTTGTGTGTATGTGTGTGTATTCTGGCGTGGGGGGCAGTTAATAGTTGAACAGCTGCTTATGGAACAAGACTCCACACACACATGTAGATTCATGCATGCACTCACCCCATATGGCAAGGGTCCAGATGACAAAACCTCAGCCAGGGTCATAGTGGCTACTGATCTGCTTTCAGAAGATTAAGACCACACTGTTTATGTTTTTGTGTGAGAATGTTTTGTTTGTCTGATTTTCATTGAGGTATATATGAAAAAACAGACACACAAGTACACGCAAGTTAAGAAACGCCAATGTGGATTTCTGTTTGGTCAGATTTAATTCTCCTTTGCTCATGAATTGATTGATTGTATGTTCTTGCAAATCATATTATCATAGCCCAGAATGTGTGCTCAGAATGAGACACAAAAATAAGAACACAGTTATAAGGTCTCTCTCTGTCTCTTTCTCTCCGTCTCTCTCGCTCTCTGCATATATATCTATATATATATATATTCCCAAAAGTCTTCTTCTAATTTCATTAGTACTTAATTTCATAATTTAGACGGGGAAACATTTGAATTATTTTTCTTATTATTCCATTGTATTATCATTATCACCATAAAGCACTGTTTTGTAAACCGAATAGTTATATGTCACAGAGTTTTTCATACACTCTCTTGGATCCCTACTTTACCCAGTTTAAGCCTCAATGTCACTCTTCGAAATATTAATAATCACCTGTCTTTGTGACCAGATACTAGATTTATGGGATGGAGGTAGAGCTGTGGGCAGCCATCAACTGGGAACCTGCCATTACTTTGAAGTCAATGTTGCACAGAATTAGTCCTGGACAAAGACCAGCAACCAACAGCGACGCACACTGCCACTGCCTCAGTTGTGACATGCAGATATCCCCTGTGATTAATGACAAACTGTTAGCTGCTTGAGTAGTCTGACAGACAGGCTGGGTATCTCTGCACAGGATATGGTATGTAGAGTCTGCAATAACGAAAGCAACACAAACCTTTACTCACATACACTGGTCTGTTCCTTTTATATTAAGACTAAAGTTGTTGACAGAAAAAATGTATTGCAGAAATAATAATTAAATCTACATATGCACTTGGTCAGTAATGCCTACTGACAAAGCTGCACTGTGTGCTGCAACATCAAAGGGCCTGAACTAATGAAATGCAAGCATTATTAACTGTGTGGCAATTTCAAACTATTTCAGCGTACTTTACAACTCATACTTTGTATTTTATAAGTAAAAACCATTTAACCAATATTTATGATATAAAAAAAAAACAGATAGCCAACAACAGTTTTTTTCTTACTTACCAATTTATACATGTACAAATAACTAACAGTGCTATGAAACCATTAAAAACCTTTTGGACTTTATTGCTACACACTGGCTTTACATAATGATCAGAATCCACATCCAAGAAAGGTTTCATCTGCTTTAATTGTAAAGTCAAATAGTTAATAATGCAGTGACCTTTCCCTAATTTTTTTCATGGAGATAATTACACACGCACATAAACACACACGCACACACAACCACCACCAACAAAGGGGTCATATAGAGTTACCCTTGTCCGTCTGTCTGTTTTTGATTTTTGATCAGAGTATGTTATTTCAACATCTCCTCAAAATGCACTCGCCAGAAGTGGATTCTTTTATGGGGTCCGAAAGAAATGCAACGTAAAATAGGTTTCTTCAAAAATCTGAACATTGCATTTAGAGACATTTAATGTTGAAACAGTGGAGCTGTGGTTAACAGTCTGTCTTGCCATGTGGTAGTCATGACTCTGACCGAAAAAACTAATATTTTTTATACAGAAATTGTACAACACTGCTACTGAAATGCCTCCATGTTGCCCTGCAGACCTGACGGAGCCGAACTCAAGCCACAGTATGTATTTGATGTTGCACTTACAACATCAAAATACACCTTTGGTGTATGGGTGCAGGCCCAGCAAGCAGTGTCCCTTTTTGTCACTTTTATCAAAAGTTTATCTTCACATAGCACGAAATAAAGTAGCTCTTAAAAGCTTAAAGCTCTTGGAATTAATGTTCTTGTTGAGCCTGACTCCAGAGGTAAAAACAAGGGGTGAGAATATGAGACCAAAACGTGTAAAACACCAGTTAGAACATCAAAATTGTACAAGTCCCCTGCATTCAGTGAAAATGTGAAAAAATGTTGTCAGGTATACCACATAAATGGCACTCGTTCAAAATGATGTGGTAAATATCTGACAGAAAAGCACTGATTGCATTAGCTCCATGCAGGATCCTGATCCTAACCGTCTCAGGCTGTCTCGATGGTCCACGCAGGGGGGACTACACAGCTCAAACAAACTCAAGTTGAAACTTGGGTACGGTAGTGTCCACGGATTTGGGCGTATCTTCTCCCCAGGCTTGCTGTAGGAGGAGGCAAAACTATTTTGCAGAGAGCTTCTGTCTCCAGAGCTCTAGGTTTCTAGGTTGTGTCAGAATGGGCATCCGGCGTAAAACCGGGTAAAATCATTTGAAAATTGTAGCAGAGGAGGGTCTCCAGAGAAAGTGCTTAGAACATCATTCCAGAGTCCCTATGCACCGTAAAATGTGCACAAAATCCACATTTAACTTAAGCACACTCCTCACAACTGCTGGGAACACAGTAGGTCTGGTCCTAATTAATTACCTGCTCCATAGCCCCCTCAGCTGATTAGCTAAGGCTTTGGGGAGGATTTTGAGATCAGTGCAGAGATGAGAACTGCGTAAGTTTTTGATGATGCAGGTTGCCTTTTAGGCAGAAGGGTGTTGATAGCCTTGCTGCAGGTCATCGGACAGTCTTTCAAAAAATTCATCCAAAGACCTATGCAAACAGGACTGAAAGGTCCGTTACAACCGAAAAGTCGGTTGTATAGAGTCTTGACAATATACAGTAGTGGAGCTTCATCTCTGAAAGCTTCTGTTGCGTCACCTGTGCTGCTCACATTAACGCCTTGGTCCCTAGCTATCTCGCTCCCCACATACTCCACCTGCCTGACCATCAGACGAATTACCTGTCCCACTCACTTTATGGCCACATGCTACACTTTTCTCACACATTTCACCTAACTGTACCCCACTGTCCTCCACTGACATTCCGTCCACTGTCTTCACCACAATCACCCTACCCCCCTCATCTGTCATCTCACTCCCCGCTCTCATCATATCAAGCCCCTCAACTGTAACTTCATACTCCCCAAAATAAAAGTGTTATTAATTGAGTTAGAGATAAGATTTGAGAATATTGAATTAAAATTCATGGATCCATTTGAGTGAATTTGAATGTGTACGGTTGTTTATCTCTGCATTGGCCCTGTGATGAACTGAAGCCGATCCTGAACAAGATAAAAAGTTACAGAAGATGAATGAATAAATGAATGAATGAATAAAAAATCCAGCAAGGAAATTCCAGCGCTCTTTGGGGGCCCCCGTTGGTGGTGGAGGCCATTAGCAAGTAGTCAGATAGCTCCTGCCTTGGGTTCACTCATTAGAAGGGCAGACAACATACTGTATATTCATCAGTGTTTAACACATTAAGAGCAAAAATATTACTAAAATATAAGATTATTCATTCTTGCTGATTAAGTTCAAGATATTAGTTAACCTTGGTATTTGCTTTAACCTTTTTTGGCCAAAACCCATTCATTCAAAAATATGAAATTGCTGTTATCTGTATCTAAAGTGAAAGGTAATGGAGACTTAGAGCTAAATGTTACAATAAAAAAAAATCTTTGTAATAAGGGTAACCTATTACAAGCCACATAAATGGCAGGAAATAGAGATGGCTCATGAATACCGAGCTATACAGGTCATTGCTGGTCAATAGCCTTTGCTGGTTACAGTGTTTGAAAGCAAGACTTGATGCCAGATCTGCTGAATCATAAATTCAATTGGGCTTGAAATTAAATTAACTTATTCAATAAATTAACTACTTACTAGTCAGTGCACAGTATTGCAAATGATAGATCTACCTACTAAGCGACAGACACCATGGTTTCCCCATGTGTTGACATGTTTAGTAATTTCACAGTGTAATGTACGTCCCTACTGATAATTTTCCACAGCCAATGGAGACTCAACTGCCCAAGTCTGTATCTTCAATGCATGTCCTTCTTGTGTATTTCAACATTCAAGATGTTCATTCTTATTCAATTTTACAAGCACTCTGATGTGAAAAGATTTGGCAGAGATATTCAATAATAAAAAAAGAAGAAATTAAATCATAATTATATCCCTGAAAAGTCGGGATATTATGGAATCGGGATCACTGCAGCCATGTCTGCGCAATCCACAGATTGGTAATTTTAGCATGAAAACTCAAAAAATAATTTTTCAAAATCAATACCATAATAAACCTTAGCTTGAGGAAGTACTGAAGTAGCCCATCCCTACAATCAGAATTGTAGGGATGGGCGATTAATCGTAAAAACAGCGCAATGTCTTTTCAGACATATGCTATATACGATCTCATTTCGGAAGTACAGTGATTCTCCAGCATTTTAAATCACAATGTGTGGCTGCAGCAAAATTTGCTAGTTTATTAATTCATTTATTATCAACAGCTTATCCTGTTGAAGCCCATCCCAGCTGACACCAAGGGCGGGTCGCCAGTTCATCTCCAGGCCGACACACAGAGACATACAACCATTCACACTCGCTCCTACTGGCAATTTTAGTGTCACCAATATTGCATGTTTTTGGACTGTGGGAGGAAGCCAGAGTTCCCGGAGAGAACCCACGGGGAGAACAAGTAAACTCTGCACAGAAAGGCCGGAGTTGTATAGAGGGGGATTCGTACCTGCTACCTTCTTGCTGTGAGGCAGCAGCGCTAACACTGCGCCACCGTGCCACCTGGTTTAGCCACAGTTTATGTTACGAAGAGCAAGGTCTTTCCTTTAAAATCATGACCTGGTATTTTGTTCCATAGGTGTGTGAATGATGGAGTGAATGGCTACTGCTCCTGATGAGCCTGTGGCGCCTTGCATGGCTGCCCCTATCATCACTGTAGGAATGTTTGTGTGAATGGGTGAATGCTGACTCGTGTTGTAAAAGTGCTTTGAGTAGTCCAGCAGACTACAAAAGTGCTATATAAGTACAGTCCTTTTACCATTTATCAACATTATCTTTAATATTAAACACAGAAACGCCTTGTCATGTGCTTTTATTCTGACAGCCCAGATCCTGTAGAGGTCTTTGATTCATTCATTCTCCATAAGTATGTATTCTGTTCAGAGTCGAGGGGGCTGGAGCCTATCCCAGCTATTTAATTGCTTCATTCATGCTCAATAAATAGTGAAGTCGGTGGGTCTGATCCACTTTGCTGTGGTATTATTGCATAAGCATAAATTGCTGATTGTAAAGCCTGCGCTGTCAACGTTCTCCAGCACTTTTTAATTTGTTTCAGCTTTGGTCTATCACCGCTCCCGACGTTTTTTCTTAGACGTGTAGTTAATTATTTTTTACTTTCTCACTTAATTTTTTGATATTTTGCATTAAAAACAAACTCTATGCTGCGTCCACATCATTAAATGCCGGCATTTTGCAAGCGAGTAGTGCTGCAAGGCACACGCTCTCAAGGGATTATTCTGAAACGCCATATACCTTACCGAACATCTTTTCAAAATGACTTAGACTTCCCCCCCTTAAAAGGAATGAAATCTCATTCGGATAGGGCCTTATCTTTCGTGAGGAGTGTTTACATGCAGAATTTTCTTTTTTGACATGGCTTCTTTTCCAAATCTATTCTGACTAAGGTATTCCATGTAAACCCACCTACTTGATTGAATGGTTTTGGTGATTATCATTAGCATCATTAGATTGAAGTTGGGAAATCAAATCATGGTGGCAGTAGTTTATTCTACATTAAAGTCTGTATTTGTTAATGTTCATTAGTATTGCGAAGCTCATGAGGAAATAACTGACTGTTAGTGTTGCTTGAGTGTTATTAGTAGTAATATTACACTGGTAATAAATTGCTTAATATCGTTTAAAACTGTTGGGTGAGGAAAAACCAGCCATCAACTGTAACATAATCATTGGGGGCCCATTACATTGATGGACAAAATTTAAGGGACTTTACTGACAACAAGCATTACAGTTCTATCAGCTGCTTCCCTGTTGATCAGAGAAATTATAAGCAGGTGTTAGAATGATTAAAAATTATTTTTAAAGACACAGGCGTTATTGTCCGTGGCTTTTACAGATCAATTTAAAAGCTCAGTTACTGAGCTTTGAAATTGTGCTAAAATCAAATCTAGACCGCCCTCTCTTGTTTCACGTGTTTGACCTGTAGGTGTTTATATCAATGGAAAAAAATATAAACACATTGGTATATATCTTAATAAACCTAATCTATTCCTTTATCCACAGAAAGCCAGCAATTAAAAAAAAAAAAAAAAAGGCTTTGCATGAAGCCAGGTGAGCTAGGTTGTGTGTATGTGTGTGCGTCTACATTTTCCCTTAATTACCCCAGAAGTTTCTGCAGGGAAGAATCATCCCATCCTCTCAATGCATGGAGACCGACATTCAAAAGAGAGATGCCTCCAAGGGATATGTTTGAAATCTACTCAAACATGCTCTGATACATTAGATGATAAACATATGAAAACCTTTCCTGTTGCCTCTCTCAAGGAGGCAATAGTAATTCCAGAGCTGCGGGGTGCTACTGCCCCCTCTTGATCATACATGGAACTTCAACAGTTCCTGCAACTATGATCAAAGTGTTACTCTCAAACTTGGCATGGATTTCCCCACTTCAGCTGATACCTACAGAAAGTTTTTTGATGTGTCAAGTTGCTTTACAAAAAGAGGGACTACAGGGATCCAACAAATTCCTCCATGAGCAAGCAATTGGTTAAAAAAAATGCCTTTTAACAGGCAGGAACCTCAAGCAGAGGGGGGTGGGGGGGGGGGGTAGTAGAGAGAGAGAGAGAAGCAATGATATCAGCTTTGCTAATCCACTTTCTTACGCTTCTCCAGGGTTGGGCCGCGCCGGCAGCAGGGATCCCAGGTTGATAACAATAAAAGTAAAATAACATTTGGCAATAGCTTATTGGGAAATACTATACAATAATATTACTAATAATAATAACAATTGGTGATTACATCAGTAATCAGTGGGCATCGGGTAGGTCCATAGCAGCAGATGCAGTTACCATCCATGGGACGTTGCAGGGTGACAAAGCACAAAGACTCCAGGGAAGCAGTCAAGTTAGTAACATACAATAATCCAGTAACATGCATTAAAGTTAGTGGGATGTATAAAGAGGGACAGTGAGAGAAGAAGAGAGAAAAGGAATAAGAGTAAGAGCTTATAGTTCTATATGGAACTATAAGCTCTTACACATATACTGGTCCCTCACCATTAAGGGCTTTGTACATGAGCAGTTTGATTTTTAATTAAATTCTAGATTTTACTTTGAACCAATCCAGGGAGGCTAATATCGGAGAGATATGAAGTCTTATTCTGCACATGTGCAGCAGCATCCTGGATCAGCTGGAGAGACTTCAAAGACATATTGAGCCAGCCTGATAATAGGGTATTACAGCAATCCAGTCTGGAAGTAACAAATGCATGAACTAATTTATGCATTTGTTACTTTGTCTTTTTGCAACAGACGCCTTATTTCAGAAATATTACACAGATGAAAAAAGGCAGTCCTAGAAATCTGTTTTATATGGGATTCAAAGGACATATCCTTATAAAAAATAAGTTCAAGGTTCCTTGAAGCTGTGCTGAAGGCCAGTGTAATACCATCCAGAATAGTTACATTATCAGATAAAGTATTTCTGAGATGCTTGGGTCCCACACAATAACTTGAGGTTTGTCTGAATTTAATGTTCTAAAATTTGAGGTCATCCAGGGCTTGATGCCTTTGAGACACGTATCAAGTTTGGATAAGTGATTGGATTCACCTGGCCTCATTATTAAGTATGATTGTGTGTCATCTGCGTAACAATGGATGATTATGGAGTGTTTCCTGATAATGTTGCCTAAATGGAGCATAAATAATATTCGTCCAAGCAAAGAACTCTGTGGAACTCCATGGGTAACTTTTTTATGCTAGGATTCATCGTTAACAACTAAAAACTAAGATATGTCATATAAATAAGACTTGCAAATTAAGTTTTCAAGTCTTTGTAGTAGGATGTGGTGGTCAATAATATCAAATGCAGCACTAAGATCTAGATAGAGAATCATCCAGATATTCCAGCGTCATTCATCAGATGCCCTTAAAAGGTAGTTTGTAACTTTTACCAGAGCTGTCTCTGTGCTATGGTGAACTCTAAAACCTGATTGGAACTCAAATAAACTATTTTCAAGCAGATAATCACACAATTGTTTGGCTTATATTTTCTCTAGAATTTTAGAAAGGAAGGCAAGGGTACAAATAGTCCTGTAGTTTTTTCCAAAGCTTCTGGATCAAAACTCAGCTTTTAAGTAGTGGCTCAATGACTTCCCTTAAGGATTATGGTAAATAGTCCGTTATTAAAGACTAAGGGTACACTTCACAAAGTACACTTTTTAAATTTATAGAATCTATATATCTCCTTGAATTAATGAATTCCGAGTGAGTGACTGCATGACTCATATTAGGAAATAACTAGCGTTCTATATGTTGTGTATATGATATATTATCCATTGTACGGGACTAGCATTACCTGAGGACCTCGTGTGATTTAGAAATTACAGCCGCGCTTCTGTGTTTCGTAAGGTGCACTCGCACGGGATAAGTGAAGCCCGTACTCACAAATTATCTGGCCAGATAAGATGTGATGTTTCTGCGTAAAACCCACTGCTGCAACCAGGTCAGCTGTCAGTGCCTATGGGTGCATCTGGGGTAGGCTCGGCTCTACCCTCTGGAAATCTTGCTCCCCAGCACATATGGGACAGCCTATTCCCTCGGGACCGAAGCTCAACCAGGTTACACTACCCTCCTGCAAGTCCCGTTGTAAGTTCAGTCATGTTTTCCCTCCGCCCCTATGCCCCTTCTTACTTCCTTATTACCCAATGGGTAATAAGGAAGTAACATTATTACCTGTGATGTTAGAATCCTTCTAACATCACAGGCAGTCAGATATTGCTTTCTATACTCAGGATTTAGATGCCACTTTAGGTTCACCTCTGCCTCGACCATGATGTCACTAGTTAGTTATCATTTATCTCTTCTGTCAGTACTCAATGTCACCTTTGTTCTGTGGCACAGTTGCAGCATTAAATGCTTCCGAGATATTTATAAAGATGGCATGTTTTCCAGTTTTTGAAATTTATCATTAGAATTTTACCTGCCCACCAATTATTTCGTTATTTCAAGTTAAGCATTGTGACAGCTCTCTATTTCCTACCTACCCTCTCATGCCTGCAAAAGCAGCCTTGACAGGATAAACCGTCTTTCAGTGAAACCCCATCAGAAATAATTTATATCAAAGATGTACGAACAACTTATGTCTTTTAACAAACCTCAGTTGACCAATCCTTGGGAGAAAGAGCCAGGCATCAACCTTATAGACACTTGGTGGGACAAAGCCATAGATAAGATATGCTCAAAGTCAAAGTGTTTTTTTTTATGAATATGACAAATCCTAATGAAGACATTTATTGAAGAAAAAAAAAGGTTTTAGCTCATTAGTGAGTTTGCGGCTGACATACACAGTTGGGCACTGCTTGCTTTGGGCCTGCGGTCCCTTTTATTCCGTTCCACACCTACTTCGCTATATTCTGCTGGAAGTTAGACTCAAGTGACAATTTGTGGCTGTTCTAAGCCCTACTCAGCTCACTCGTCAGCTCCTTTTGGACTGTCCTCTTCTCCTTTCTGACCTGAAGAATGGCCTCTTCTTCCTGTTCAGGAGAGTTTTAAAGCCCGTATTCTAAACCCTTGATCCAATTTAGTCCAAATTTGGTGCATATGAATCAACTTGAGGGGATCCATCTTGTATATTTCATGTGTTAACCTAATAGGTCATATTTTACTCACTAGGGGGAGCTATTTACGATAAAACAGTTTTTTGACATAACTTTCTAACTGTTGGTCTTAACGAGTTCAAATTTAGTGAATATGCATCGATTGGAGGAGTTCTGTCATATGAATATCATATTTTAATCCAATAGTTCATATTTTACTCAATAGGGGGAGCTTTTTATGAAAAAACTATTTCATGGATCATTTTCAAATTTGATACCACCATAGACCTTGGTTCGAGTAAGAACTGGATTAATTGAGAAATGTTGGTTGTATATTACTGACACTAGTGGAAGCTTTATCTCAAAAAAATGTGGAGCCATAATTTCTCAACCGTTAGTCCTATTTAGTCTCAATTTAGTGCTCATGAATCAACTTGAGGAGAACTATCTAATATACTTTGTGTTTTACTCTAAGAGTACACTAGGGGGAGCTTTGTTATGAAAAATATTGTTGACCTGTTTAGTTTGAGGAGTTCTAACTGGGGGATTGCATGCACAACACACGGGATTTGGGACTTTTCGGGGATATACCTTTGCTGTTTGGGACGACAGCATAGCGCTAGTTAAGCTATGATTTGTTGTTGGAGGAGCAGGGGATTTTTTTGGGTGGGAACGATGTGATCTATACAAAACTGTATGTGATAGAATGTCTACTCTGTTATCCTCCAAAAAGAGGCTAACTCAGTAGTCCGGAAGGAAGCCTGTAGGGCCTCTTCAGCTTCTTTTGACTGCATGTTTACATTTCTGGTGGCGATGGGCTACAGTCTTGTATGTTCGGCAATGTGTACATACCTAAAAACAGCAGGTATATATACATATATATACATAATGTACATGTTTTATTCTTGCTTGCTTTACATTTAATATTGCGCAGTAACTCAATGTTTTGGACAGTGATACATGGTTGAAGTCCCCATTCACAGTAATGAAGGTTTGGAAATGGCTTATGTGTACATGTGTTACATTACAGATGCATACTGCCATGATTAGAGCAGAGGAAAAGTCCTGTGGCAGATAATATGGACTCTGCCGGCAACTCAATGTCTGTAGTACAGATGCTCTTCTTCATGGTTATAAGTCCAGCATTCCACCATTTGGAGTTTACAAAAACAGAATAACCTCTGAGCTACTTGGCGCTCTGTGCCCACCTGTCCACCTGCACAAGTGAGACGCCAAGTTTCGGTATTTATACTGACTTTTCACCCAAGCTGAGTTTGTTTGATTTATTGTCCAGTGACTGCACGTTTAGCATAAAAATCTATGGAAGGTGAATTTTAAGCTCTTTTACCTCCGTAGTCGCTCTCTTGTTTTCACCCCAGCTCTTTTCCCACGCCGTTTCTCTGTAGATCCGGAATATCCACAGATGGAACATTGGCAAAAGCATGATACATGTAAAGGTCTCCAAATTTTAATTTCATAAACAAGGTAAAAGATTAAACACCAACAAGTAAAAACAGTTGAATAAAAAAGGTGTTAAAAGGGTAGGTTAAACAGCCAATCACTCACCAGGCGCCATCTTGCAGCTCTGTGAATTGGAACAGACTCCATGGTTTCTTGAAGGCTTTAAGTTACCTGGACAGCTCAATGAGTGGAACCTGGCAATAGCCCTTCCACATTTTTATTGAGGTAAAGTAGTCATATTTTGCTCCCCCACCCACCCCATTCTAGTAGGTATCAATTCTATAAGTTAGATAGGGATGTTACTGAGGAACTGAATGCTGATAGCTAAAATCAATGCAGAACCATATGCCTCCATTATTCTACAGCAGCAGGACCACTGGGTTATACGTTTCACTTTTTGAATTCTCCATTATCCCCTAGGATAGCACCAGGTCAAATTCCTTTTTCAGAGAGGCCAGCAGGAATTCGGGAATCCTTTAACTCAGTCGTGTCGTAGATGTACATTCTCGAACAATGATGTCATCCCCCACAATATTTGTCCCTCCACAGTTCTCCTGAGATACTTAAAAATTAAAGATTAAACTCATCTGAAGCTGTTTGTTTTCTGAGGGGTGACGAAGGACATATACCACCACTAAGTGAGGTTAGGTATAGCTCAACTACTTCCTCTCGCTGTTCCTCCAAACCACATCAATTACTGGTTGACTGAGTACAAGTCTTGAGTCGTACCAGGACTTCTGCTGCTGTTTGACCTCTGCCATGTGTGTCTGGGCAAGCTACTAATTTTCTCAAATCGTTTTATATTGTGGACAAAATAGGAATATAGAATAGGAACATGAACAGCTCCCATCCTCCCCTCCTCACCATCCCAATTCTATATGGGCAGTGAAGGAAAACCTCATACGTCATACCACTAATCCTAGTCTGTGCTACTATCATTCAAAAAACATTCAGGGCATCTGCTTCTGGGTGTGGTTGAAGCACTTTGTCAGTCCATGACTTTGCAAATGATAAAACATGTTCCTCAGGCTCCAAATACCCAGCAACTAATGCACCTGTTTCAGTAGAGTGCATATGAAGATAGTCCCCTTATCATTCAATATTTCATGAGGAAAGCCTACTCTTGAAAGGAACAGCAACAGACAGAAAGTGACTGATTGTACTTTTTAAGGGTTTTAATGGAAAAGTTTGTGGTTATAGTGTCACTTAATCTGTTATAAGCAGCATATAATGGTTTCCTGGCTTGCTCTTCACCATTGGACCAGCAATATCCACCCCAAAGTGCTTAAATGTAGTATTAATAATGGGTAGTGGTTGGAGTGGAGTTTTGGAGGAACCTTTAAACAGATGTAATTTGGAACTGGGAGCTACTTCTGCAGAATTGTGTAACGTCTCTGCTCAATCCAGGCCATTTTGGTGGGAATGTCTGCTCTGTAGTCCCCCAGAAACAGGTCCCAGTCTGTAATCTGGAAGGAATCCTGTAGGGTTTAAGAGTTTTCTTAAACAAGTGTAATACACCTTGTTTATTGCAGGTATGGGGACTTAAATAAACTTAATAATGACCCTAACATGCGAAGTCACATGACTTCACCACCCGGAAGTTAAGCAAATCTAGCAAGGCAGACCGCTAAGATTCCTCTGTTAAAACTTCCATTATTGTAGTTTTTTCAGATCGTTCTTCTTATTCTGTTTTGGCTTTTGTAAGCACGCATGTGTTGTCAAATTGATGATGTTTTCTTTTTTTTCTGCCCGTGTTTTGTCAAAGTGATGAAGATTATTTTTCTATTTGCTTGGGCTTCATCTAGTTGTATGCGTTTTCTTGAATTTGCATTGTTTTTTCCCCTGTCGTCCACCGTAGATAAGCATTAGTATTTATGAAAACTATAATTTTATAGCAAACACCTAACGGCGCTTTTATTCTGTGTGATCTAACAGAGGTTACAGACAGAAAATTATATATGTTGTCTGTGCTTGAAACTGACAGAAAGTCAACATCTATTAAGTATTTTTATAAATTCTTATGGCTGTATTTGAAAAAAAAAATGTTTATGTTGTAGGTGTGCTAGATCAAAAAACATTGGTGACGAATAACAGTTAATAACTAAAACACCTAAGATATATGTTATCACTTCTTAAACAAAATTCAGACAGCAGAGTAGTACTTTAAAACACCCATCAACTTACAGACTAATATATAATTTAATTGTCAATATGCAAAACATCAAAGGTAAATATACAGCAAGGAACAAAAATGAACATGAAGAAAATCACTTAGAGAGGAATATTTATCCTAGTTGCACTTCTCATTCCTGTGAAGAGAAGTCTGGAATCTCTGTGGAGTTGTTGGATTCAATGGGTGTCTCTCCAGCTTGTATTGATTTAATAATCACTCTACCAATGAACTAACAGATACTGACCTTTCATAGTCCCTGAGCAACCCAACCATCTCCCCGCTCACGCCCTCCAAACCAGCTGAATCGATCATTTAATGGAACATCAAGACTACAAAGATTATTTGTCAAGGTTTTGTTGTGCATGCCCCATATCCAGATAGGTCAATACATTGACCTCCACTAAGAAGTGTGTAAACAACTAAAGACTGGGCTGAATGCTATTATTAACCTCTGCCATCCCATTTACCAGCAATTTAGACTGTAAGCTAATGAGAAGAGACTGGAGGTGGGGTTGTTTCTCTGGCTTGTGGTTATGGAAAAAACATACTACAAACTGGCAAAGTTTATGATCGTGAAATATTTCATTATCATAATGACATACAAGAGCAAACAACAGATACACGTAATTGTGATTGTATTTTAAACCTCGTTACTTCGGCAACTGTTTTTCTTATTGTGAAAATGAATATGGCAGCACGTCTGAGAACTCTCATTCAATACTTCCATCTATTTGTTTGTATGTCTTTGTGTTAGCAGAATAACAACAAAACGACTGCACAGAAATATAGATGCTTTACACTTGTCCACAGCACTGTAAAGTACAGATCACACATGATACACACAAGCATACAATGACAGAAGTACAATGATGACATAAAATGAAAGACAGCAATCAACACTCAGCTCTGTCAAGCGAGGCTTGCCAATCATGGGGATCACGTGATCCAAGCTTTTCCTAAAGTGAGCCCTTCTACACGCCAGTGCTCTGTACCTGGGCCTAGAGTGATAAGGGTGACGTGATGATTGAGCAGGTGTGTGTTGTACTGAGTATTGAGGTAGTGAACTTGATGATGACTAATTGGTGAGCAGTATGACCGTGTGTTGATAGTCCAAGGCAGAGTGTTTGTCTTTTAAGAGGGCAAGAATGGCTGTCATCAGTTAATTTGAGGAATGTGGTTACGGGTGACAGACCAGTCACCAAACCAGACTGGTGGTTTATGTAAAGGGTCTGCAGGTATTGTCGAAGACAACATCCCTGCAGTGCTCCGGTGTTGTTGGAGGGGGCAGGTGCTATGGTCTTGCCTGCCTGCACAGTTTGTCTTTGTGGTAATTTTGGATAAGGTGGATCAGACATGGGGGTGTGTTGAGGTAGTGTACTTTTGGATCATCAGTTGCCGTGTGATAGTATTAAAGCAGAGTTGAAGTCCACAAAGAGTATCCTCGCATAGGTGCCTGAAGAGTCCAGGTGCTGGAGGAGGAGGAGCAGCTGGCAAACCATATTGTCCTTTGTTCTGCTCTTAGCCTTATAGGCAAATTTTGACAGGATTCAGTCGTAGGGCGGTGACTTAAGGGATGACGTTAAGTAGCAGCTTTTCCAGGCTCTTCGTAATGGTGGATGTAATGGCAATGGGATGATAGTGGGTGGGGATGAGGGGGTTAAGTTCTGTGCGTCGGGGTCCTGAGGTATGGGGATTATGGTATGAGTCTTTCATATTGTGGGGATTGTTGTAATTCAGTAGGATTCATAGAAGAGCAAATGGAGGACAAAAGTTCTTAGCACCCTAACTGGGATGCCATCAGGCCTGGAGGCCCTGCCTAGTTTATACCGGCTAAGCTGGTGCCACACACCTCCATAAAGGGGGTTGATAGTCAGAGTGGTGGGTACGAACAGGCACAAAATGGATTAGTGATGTTATCCTAACACAAGTCCATGGTCCTTGACTGTCTGGTGGGAATATCAACATATTGTTGAAATGACGGAAGCAAACTGTCCACTTTACACATGTTAAAATACCTCCAAATAGCCGAATAGCGGAGCGATGGAATATTTAGCCAGCACAGCATTAGAATCCTCTGCTACCTGTTCTGTTGCTGAGAAGATGTTAACACAGCTGACAACAAGAGTTGGTAATTCCTGGAGGAGATAGTAGGGACTCAGGGACAGAGACAGCATCTCCAGGTGGGGTGTACTTATTGTTGACACACCACCTGTCTTTGATACATAGGCAGACCCCGCCACCACGATTCTGTCCTGACGGTCCCGTTCGGTCGAATCCGATGATCGTGATTTTATTATGGCTGACCTCAGCATCCCAGACCAACTCCACCAACCAGGTCTCGTACAGGGCTATGATGCAGATGTCCCAGAAGGCCCCTTTCAGTCGGCATTGGGTATGTAGCAAGTCCATTTTATTGCGGCTTGAACTGACGTTCAACAGAATGATTTGGAGAGGAGATATGGATCGACGCTTCCTTATCTGCTGCGAATACCTTCACGTCCTCCTCTTTTCCTCGGACAAAGCTCCGATGGTAGAACCGTACCAGGGTGATTTTGCACAACAGCGACATAGGGGGAAGCAGGAGTTAATTGTGGCTGTATGTGATTAACCTGTTGGGGGTGTCAGGTTGAGGTGTGAAACTATCGTAAATCATCAAAAACATCAAACTATAATAATAATAATAATAATAATAATAATAATAATAACAAAATTATTTTAAAAATTCTGAACTGAAGGAGCCCCTTGGAAGAGAGCAGAAACATCTTCAAGCCGAAACAGAAGTCCAGTTGCTTTGGTTTCAACCCACTTGGAATACAAGTGTATGAACAAATCTGTTGTTGATTTTTGTTCAAACAGTTGATTTGAACAACAATTCCACCAACAAATCTAAGAGCTGATATAATTTTCTTATTTCTTTCTCTGTGTCAGATATATTCTTGAATGTTGGTCGTGATTTTACTTTAATCTCTGTCATTTGATTTGTCTTAAAATGTGTAATCAAACTAGACTGGCACATAATACGCTCAAAAATGACATGAAATAAACAGAGGAGATTTCTAATGGAGTAAGTCCAATAGTGTCCTAATAAAGTTGATACGGGCCAGCTGGATACGCTGTCGAACACAATGGCTGATGCGAGGGCTTGGACGTTGCAGTATTGTCCCCTGATTACCTCAGACATGAACTCAATTGAATGCACATGGAAAAGATAAAGGTCTGAAAACAAAACAGTAATGTGGCTGCATAGTTCAGGCATGACAGGGTGGCCCTTAAGCCAGGCAGTGTCAGAGAGTGCTGGCTTTTTCAATGGATGTCAGTCATTGCTCTGCTAATCATGGATGACATGGAACATAATGCACCAACTAGATCCAGGCCAGCAGGAGTAATGGCTCATAAATTCAGCCGCCCTGGAGCAAGTATGTGTCAAAACGCAGCAGAGCATTGTGGGTCAATGTTTTTCATACAGGTTGTGTGTGTTTTTTTGTCTCCTGCCCCTCCCCCTCTCTCACACTGTTGCCGACTCTCTCCATCCAGCCATACTAAAAACCATTTACTTTTAATTAATCACTCCAGGACTATGGACCAGCATTGGTCAGAGTCCAGCCGTGTGGCTTAAGCTCCAATCAATGGCTCAGGGTTGAGTGCTCAGGGGGAGTCAATATTTTCCAAACCACAAAGAAAAAGTCCTGGAGGCTAAGGATGGCCCAAATATAGAGCCATGGGTTTGTAGGCGGCCCAAAAAGGCCCTGACTTCACCCTTCATCTCTGTCATGTTACTCCTCTCTTTTGTTCCTGCTAGTTGGGTGTGGAGGAGGAGAGTCTGTGACCCACAGAGCTGGCTCATCTCTGCCTGTGGCTTTGCCATCCATCAGCCACATCTTGATTTGGCACAAAGAACATTACAGAAGTCACATTAAAACACTTGTTTTATTTAATTTGATGAAATGATATAGCAACTTAATTTAGAATAAGCCACAAGTAAACTATTACAACTTATTGTTATGTTATTCTTAGTATGTAGCTTTATGCCGTCGTGTCCTTCTGGCACATTTGATGAAGAAATAGACAATTTTGGCTGCTGCTGTAGAGACTGTTGCTAATCAAAAGTATCAGAGCTGCTCACAGACACCTCCAGCCCTGTACTGTTTTATCCCCGCCTAAATATAAAAGTCCCCCTTCTGCCTCTTTCATGTACAAAATTGGTTCCATTGTCTCTAAAGGTGGCAAACATTAGGGTTGAAGGTCAGATGATTGACCTTTGTCCATTTTCCAATAATACAATATAATGTAATGTAATATAATATAATATAATATAATTAAATATAATATATATACTATGTTTTTTGGAGGGGGGATTACATTACAGATGCAAGTGTATCTATTAGAAAGCCCCTTGATCAGTCAAAATGTGTCAACAGTTGATGGACTGACTCTGACATTATAAATTGGTTGACTGAAGCTCATTTACCAATTATCCTCTCTCAATGAGACCTTATGATAAATTGTATTGTTTACTAAAATGGAAACATGTGCAGTTATTGCATGTGTTCTTTGTAACTTAAGTCCCACAGTGCCAACACGGGTTACAGTGCATCATTGACCCTTCCATCAAAGATTTTGAAGACATTTGGATCTTTAGGAAGAAAAAAAAATATTAAGCAGAGGTGTAGCCCCCAGTGATTAGGTCTAGTGGTAGCAACAAATGTAAACACTCACCTGATTAGACAGTATGCTTGCTATGAGAATGCTAGTACAGCTATAACTAACACAGGGAAGAGCAGATAAGATGACCCATATGTTTATACTTCATCCAGCCACAACACTGTGTGATGTAAGGTAATCAGCCATAGCCCCTTTTATAATAGCCAAGTGGAGAATAATGGCTTTGTGACTTGATAAATATGTCAGAGACAAGTTACTGTGTAGACAAGTTGCACTAATGTTACCGTTTTGTTACTATAGCTCTATCGTGTACACTACTATACTGAACCACTGACATTATGTCTTTAAAAGCTGTTGCCTTATTTTCAATATTATTGTTTAGAATTTATTTTTCTAGTATTATTGGCTCCAATTGGTACACTGATGAAAATGTAATATTAGTAATATTAATGTTGTTTTCAATTCCAAAGTGGCTTTGCAAAGTTAATAAATATTTAGTGTGAAGAAAAAACTTATTTTTATGACATTGTATTTCTCCCCCTTCTCTCTCTCTGTTCTCTGCCAAGGTGAAAAACCTGGGCATGGGTGTGTGAGACAGACTTTAGGTTGTATTCAGAATGTCATATTTCCATATTCCTGTATTTCGGCTATAACATATTTATCAAGTCAAATGTTGGTTGTCACTGCCAAAGTGGCATTACACTTTAGTGATGAGGCGTGGATCGTTAACTTTTGCTTGCCTACCTACGTCACAACACATAGGGGCAGGTAACTTTCACATGGAGAACGTGTTTGTACAGTCGCCACGACGGACAAACCTGACGCTGGGTCTGAAAGGAGATTACGTGTTTTTAAGTTTTCACTGGAAAGCTGCTTTGGATTTCAACATAAGGAGGATCATACTTCATGGAGTGGATTCCCTTCCAAAGTATATTAGGTTGTTGTGCATCAACCCAAAACATAAAATCACCATATGAAGGTCCAAAAAAAGGAGGCACTAACAAAAAAAATGTAATTTCAGTGTAAATTGAGCAATCTTGGTTACACTCATTTATTTGGCCTTGTCATAACAACATGGGTGCTAACGTATTGGCCTAGTGGGCATTCATCAGAGCAGAAAGGGAGACGGGAGATCAGACTGCTTATAGGGTAGTACCTACTGAGGTCACAAATGAGTTCTATGAGCTTGATTGGCTTTATTGTTAGATTTGAAGATACCATGGCTTTGATCCTCTGGTGAGAGCATATTTGTGAAATGTCCATGTGACTTGGAGCGGTCTGTTGTCTTTGGTCTTCTCAGAAGTTGACACCAAAAGTTGCCCCTTTGCAGTCACAGACATCCCCATCATAATTCCGTTTGATTAAACTCACTTAATTCATCTCCAAACATTTCAACTGACTCAAATATATCTGTAACTGAGATTAGTCAACTTGCAATTAAATTTTAGTTTTTGTTTGTGCCCCCTTTTTTGGAGGTAAAAACTGATATATTCAACACAAGAAAAAGCAAAGGACCGCCAAACCTCCCTTTCAAAGCAAACATGAAGACTCATGAAATGTTAAGAGTTGAATAGGGGGCTCAGTGCCACCAGCCTCCTTCCCAGCAGCCACCCAGGGAAGGAGTATTGCAGCATTGGTCGCGAGCTTAAGAGTGCCTCATCTCCGCCAGACTTGGCCACTTCCTGGGATGGTGGACCGAGAGTGTGCCATGTATCCTTCTGGGGAGCATCACTCCAGAACTGGCAGTTGTGGACCGCAGAGTTGATTTTAGGGTGATCTGGACAGACCTCACCAGAATGTTTGTGTGTTCCCCACCTGTCACATTTCCTCTGTGGTGGTGCCAATCGAGCACCGGCTTTGGGGCCTTTCTGTGTGGCGCTCCAGCCTACCCCATTGAAATGGAACCAGATTTCACATAACTTTTTTTTGCGGTTTGGCTTTCCTTTGCATGACAACAGTGTTTTCAGACCTGAAAAAGCAAACTTTCAGAATCTAGTTCCAAATTGTAATCTATTAAAAATGCCATTCTTTACATTTCTGCATAAACAGGCAAAATGCAACTCTTGCAAAAAAGTCGTAACCCTGCCTGCTCATAGCTTTTAGAATTTCAGTCTAATACCCATGCAGACAGAATAACAACTAGAACAATCTTAGACTTGTTTTGTTTGTGCTGAAGACTCTGCTGAGTTTATTTAACACTTCGAGCAATCTGTTGATTAGCTGTACTGTGATAAGCAGAGGAGATCATCTTCTGAGGTGTTAACTTACACTGACAGCTGCAGGCCTGGCATAAGTATAGCGTCTTCAGTCATTTTAGCGGAGCCATGTGACGAAAGATCGTTCCCACAAAGATGTTGTATAAAAATGGAACTTGTGAAAAATCCGTTATAAGCCAAAATGTTTAGTGTAAAAAGGGTCTAATTTGCTTGTTGTTATGTAAATGTGAGTGTGAATGGCTTTTTGCCTCTATGTGTTGACTGTGATAAGATTAAGCATTGTGGGTATTACTTTCATCTCACAGCAAGAAGGCTCTAGGTAAAAATCCACCGGGGGACTCTCTTTATTGAGTTTGCATTTTCTCTCTTTATGTATTTGAGTTCTCAAAGGGAACACAGATATATAGATTCATAAATACATATGCATAATAGGTCAGTCATTCTATCACTGACAGTGTGTGTGAATTCCCACCAGGAGCATTTTTTTTCAAATGACTCGGAAGACTTTCATGAAATTCAATGGGATTATTTTTCACGTCGCAAGGAAAAACTGACCAAAGCTTGGAATGGACACAGATAAAGCGATAAATATTTTCCTTTTTTTTCCTTTAAAAAAAAGGAAAATAAGGCTTTCTGTCCATGTTTATTAATTATGGATATTAAGAAGAGTAGGATGGAGTAGTTGCACTTAAGTAGGTGAATCAATTAATTTTTCTTTTTTTTTTTAACTTTACTGACCTTTTTAAGTGTGCACATGTCTTGTTGGAAATTTTAATAAGGTTAAATTCAAATTAAAAAAGACTATGGGATACTGGCAGATGAATGCCCTCCACTGAAAAACACTTCTGCACACTTACCTATCTAAAAGTCAATTTTGTAATACAGCAGTCAGTTTTTCTGTTTAAATGTTCACAATATTTGCTTCAGCGGCATTACTGCCACAGAAAAAAAAAAATCTAATACTGAAAGCAGCAGCATGAAAATAAATCTTTAAAGGCAAAATATTTGTCAAGATTCCTATTCAATAATGCATATCCTAATGAGCTAAATAAATAACAAATTTCTTTTTTTGGTCTGAGGAGATGTCAACTCCCCTCAAGAGATTTCCTGAAAACTGTATAATTAATATATTAAGAACCCTACGGTGTCCATTTCACAACCTGTGCTGCATGCATTTATGTTATCTTTTATGGCGGCATCATCTCATCGGATATAAATTTTATTTTGATTCAAAACTGTTTTATCTTATCATATACATATATTGTTTCTCTGTCAGTCAACCTATCGAAGAAAAAATCTTATATTTCCCAAATTTCCATATTTCCCATATTTCCTATTTACATACATTTCGGATGGGATAGTTATATTTCTAAATTACCTTACAATGTGATTCTTGCAATAGAATGACAATTTTGGTCTTTCCAAGTCTTGGTGTGTTTTTTTAATTCAGTTTTATGAGAATGCACAAAATAAGATACACATTCTCATAAGCACTGTTTTTCTAAAAACACATGTTATTCATTTTAATGCATTGATAACATTGCAACCATGACGTGAAAGCATTTGACCTCTATTGTCCATTTTATTACCCCACTGTTGACAATTTCAGACTACGATGTATATAAATGAAATATACAAAACGTGCGGCGAAAGACTGTGTGGACCAACACTGCCCTCAGCTGGTCATGTTTAAATATAGCATGCTGGCTGCGCTTTGATTCTGAACTTTTATTTTGCTGTCTACAATTGTGACAGTGGGTCATATATACTCACAGATATATAGATGCATCATTACATATACATAATAGGTCAATAGGTCTATCACAGGCCTCTACAGATTCAGACAACTTTATCCCAAATGTCCCCATTCGGGATGGGGACACCAATGGAACATATAGACTTGAGTCAGTCTATATGTTCCATTGGTGTTTGAACGGTTACTTCTGAAGAGCAGGTGGCGCCTTGCACTGTAGCTCGTGACTTTTGTTGTAAAGTACTTTGAGTGGGCCGTCATAATATTATAATAATAGTAATGTATACCCTTTATCATCACATTTGTTAGATAGTACAAAAATACATTACAACATTGTGAAATTAAATCTCTGCATTTGACCTAGGGCTTAGGTTATTGTAGGTAAATAGAGAATTGTGATTTTTTTTTTTGTGTGTGTAGAATTGAAATCACGATTCTTCCCACTATTATTTTTTTTTAAATTATTTCACTCAACCACCAGATAAAGGGTCAGCTAAACGAACAGTACAGATGATTGTGCAAAATACCACAAATATGAAAGTGTTATAAAACTAGCAAGTTTTATAACAAAAAGCTTTTTTCTCTCTGTGACACTAGGAGAGCACTTTGTGATATGTTTAAGGAGAATTTATACATCTGTGGTGAGCTACTGTGGCAAAACATCACATGCAATATGCAAGCTTTGACTTTTATCATCTTCTCTGAATCCAAATAACTTCCACACCACAGAACCTTTTGTCTCAAATGTAGTTGTATGGATTTATCTCATTCTCCCGTGTTTGTGGAGTTTTCTTATGGATTCATAGCCATTTTTATCAGTATTTTTCTTTCACATGGGCAGACAGCTTTTCTTCTCCAGTCTCGTATTGTTGCTCGTCCTATATTTTCTATATACACCTCAGCATCGCCTGATCCAACACCGTGCTCTGATTGGCTGAGGGAGAAAAGTACAGGCACTCGGTTTGCTAAAGCATGTGTTATGCATTAAAATACTGCATAATTGTGGCCCAGCCCCATGTCACGATCCTTTTAAAGGGCCCTACAACAGTTAAACAGCAAGGGCTGGGATTGAACTGCCAAAATTAATTTGGTGAATGACCACTCTACATATACAGATATACATATATAAGTAAAATACAATTACCACAGTATTATTACAATCAGAATCTTTAATTATTATTAAGTACAGGATACATTCTATAGATTTAAATAGTTTACATTCTGTTCATAAACAGTACTTTACAGATAAACATACGACCAGTCTTGTATTTCAAATTCATGCCAATGCAGTTTTTAACTGTATATTTATTTCTTGTAATATATTGTAATTCTACAGTAAAATAAACTAACAAACACAGGTGAGTGCTTAGCAGTACTAAGCAGTTTCAGCTGCTGGCAGTTGATTACTGTAAATGTTCAGTTAAAATTGTTGCCTTCCAATAACTATCCCTGAAAAGGTTCAATTGAAGTATAATCTTTTTTGAGATCATTTATTTGTCTTCTTTATAAATATGTGGGTTTTATAAACAAAAAGAAATCTGTAGTTAAAACATTTTACACAATTAGATCAGTAAGCTTTCTAATTTTCTTATGAATTTCCTCAGCAGTTTGAAATACACACTTTTTTGCAAAACCAAAAGAAAAAAATAATTTACAGACAGGTTGGAAATTTTTTTTTCAGCTGCAGTGTTTGTCGTTCTTGAGGCTCGCAATGTTGCAGCCGTTGTTGATGTGCAAGGTCGGACCCTGACGAGATTTATGGTTTGACTCTGATGTGTCTGATGTTTCTGATGTTTCACATGCTTTCTGGCCCTGGATCTCTGATGGCTCCTGCGGTTGCACTGATGGTATCTTGATCTGTGATGGTTCTGATTGCTGGCAATTTGAATCTAAGTGCAACTTTCTTTGCAGCTCCTCAGCACTATGGGCTAACATGATGCTTACCTTCCTCTGGTGGGCCAGGGCCTCGTCTTTGTCATTCAACTGCGGCAGCAAACAAACAGAAGAGGAAAATAGGAAAAAAAGAGGAAACATTATTAATATTAACATAGATACTAATAGATGGCAACAAAAAAATCTTAAAATAATGAGAAGATACGTAATGTAATCATACGTATTTATACGTAATATACGTAATTGTAATACAAATTGTAACACAAAAAAATCCATGTCTCACTATGATCAGAAAGTGACAAATGTTTTTGGATTGGCCAGAAGTGGACTTAGCAAATTATCTCATGGGACATTTGTGCAACCATGTCCCCAAGCGTCATCAAAATCATTCACACAAAAATTATTTTTTGTGTTATTCTCCAAATGGAATGAAAAAAACAAAGAAATACACTGGTGAAAACAGAACCTACTTGGCAGAGGCTATAACATTTTATGTGGGTCACAAACTGTACGTCAAATCTTAAGTGCATTAAGAAAGTATTAATACCTCTTAACTTTTCTCATATTTTATAATGTTGCAGCCTTATGCTAAAATTGTCAATTAAATTTTCCCTCATCAATCTACACTATAATAACAATACAAAAACAGAATTTTAGAATATTTGAAAATCCGTTCAAAAAACAAAACAGAAAATATCACACTTTAAATTAAACTCAGGTGCATGCCTTTTCTGTTGATCATCTTGAGATGATTCAACACCTCAATTAGAGTGGACCTGTGGAAAATTTATTTGATTGGTCGTGATTTGGAAAGGCACAGACCTCTCTATACAAGGTCACACAGTTGACAAATCATATGAGACTATGAGGTTAAAGAAAGTGCCTGAAGAGCTTAAAGACTGTATTGTTTTGAAGGACCATGAAAAGGGAGCTTAGATAAAAAACCTTAATAATTCCTAAATGGAAAATATCTGGAACAACCAGGACTCTTTCTAGCAGGACTTTCCTCGCTTCTCCACTACCACCGATGGGGGATTATGGCCGAGTGGTCAGGTGGAATGCGTCTATGCAGTGAAAAATACAGGAAATTCTCCAAGTATGAAAAACAAGATTCTCCCGTCTGATGAGGCCAGACAAACTCTGGTCTCATGCAATTCTAAATATAATTTCTGGAGGAAATCAAGCAACACCCATAACCTGACCCCAATGGTCAAAGATTGTGGGGGGTTGTTTCAGTGGCAGGGATTAGGAGACTGGTAGGGGTTGAGGTAAAGCTGAACGGAATAAAGTACAGAGTTATCCTAAATGAAAACCTGGTCCAGAGCACTTAGACCTCAGACTGGGGACAACTTTGTGAATGTCCTTCAGAGGACCAGCCAGAGCACTAACTTGAACCCAAGAGACATCTCTGGAGAGACCAGAAAGTAGATGCACTCTGACTGTCCCTGTCCTGAAGGAGGCTGAGACAAGCTGAAGAGAATACTGTCAGAAAATCCGAAAATTCAGATGTGCCAAGCTTGTCACGTGATTCCCAATGACTCTAGGCTGTAATTGATAGCAAAATTGCTTCTGACACAGTGCACTCCAATATCAATATCTTTATTGTCTATAACCATGATCTTTTATTTAAATAACTGAGAAAGAGCTAACTATTATTGAAGTTATAAAATAAAAAACATTATATTCATAACATAAAACAAATATTTTTCTCTAAAATGTGTGTGCCACAATTATTGCTACCCCTAGGAAATCCTGGGAGTCAAGGTAGCTAAAGCATATTTCCAGTTTTATACTTTTAAGGTTAACCAGCTTGTGAATGAACTCCAAAGTGGTGAACAATGACTTCTTGATTTACTGGGGTATAAATATGAGGTGACACCAGCCTAATTCTCTATGACACTCTTCACAATGGGAAAGACAAGAATACAGGAATGATGTGCGGACAACAGTTCAAAATGTCACTTTCAACAGTTAGATGAATAATTATAAGATTTAAAGAGACTGGAGATGTTGATAATCAGACTGGAAGAGGAAGTGTCCACAAACCGACCCCTGAACTGTGAGAAGGATGGCTCGACTGGCAAAGGACTCCCAGGATTACAGCTAGACAACTGCAGTGGTCAGTTGAATCTTGGGCTCAGAATGTCTTCCTAACCACCCTTGCATGGCATCTACACCAACACCAGCTGTTTGGGAGCGTAGCAAGGAAAACCCTCTGTTGTCATCCACACACAAAGTAAAGCACCTGCAGTTTGCCAGACACCGCCGGGACTTTCAATGGAAATAGGTCATAATTCAGATAACACCAAAATAGAGCTTTTTGGCAACAAACATCAAAGATGGGTGTGATGTAGCGAGACAGAAAGTCATACACAAAAGCATATCATAGCCACTGTGAAGTATGTTGGTGAATCTCTGATGCTGTGGGGCTGTTTTTCTTCCAAAGGCTCTAGGCATCTTGACAAAAGTCCTATTTGGACTTTCCTGGACAATGATTTGACGCACACCTCAAAACCAACCAAAGAATGGTTCAGATATCAGAAAATATTTGTTTTGCCATAGCCATCCAAATCACCTCACCTATACTCCCTAAAACATATGTGGGATGTACTGGAGAGGAGAATCCACAAGCATTGATTTCAGAATCTGAGGGAGTTGGATAATTTCTGAATGGAGGAATGGTTTCAGATCTTCTGCATGTGTTCTCAAACCTGATCACACACTGCAGAACGAGACTCAGGGTTGTCATTGCGTCAAAAGAGGGCTGTAAAAAATAATAAATACGGCGTACGCCAATAATTTTGGCAAACAATGTCTTAATGATAAAATATTTGTTTAATGTTCAGATCGAAATTATTCAAAAATGGTGTTACACATACCTGAAATGTGAAAAGTGGGTTCTTAATACTTTCTGAATCCACTGTAATTTCACAGTACATACAATACATTACACACCGCCTAGAAAGCATCTATTTGAAACGTTTCTCTTGGTGGAGGAAGAAGTTAAACTACAGCAAAGATACCCTTGGGATAAATATGCTTTGTTTAAATGTTCAGTGTAACATTTGGGGATATCTCTTTGAATCAATGGAATATAATACTCCTAATTACAATTATGTTGTAGTAAAGTCCATTAAAACCAGAATCCTTTTTTTACGTGAGGTTAGAAAAAGCCTTTTTTTGCACTCCAAAGGAAGTGGGCCCTAATCTATGGACACAATGTTGCACTACCATATTTGTACACTGGCTATAGAGAGGGCCTTTTTACGTTGAAATGGCTGAAAGATAATGAAGAAAAATTGTGCCTCTAAAGACAAATCAAGATAATGAATGAGTTGCTGCTTGCAAAGTTTTTATGTGTCGTGAATTTGAGAACCCCAAATTTGACAAATAGAGGATCGTATTCACTATTTAACACAAGAAAAGGGACAATTTCCGAAACCTAGCTACCAGCATAGAAGGGAAAACATGAAATAGACTTTATTCAAACATCCACAGCTCAGCTATTAAATAAAGCCAAGAGACAAGAGTGTATTAGTCCACTTTAGCTGCCCTGCAATTAAAATTGACTTGATGTTCCTCCACCTTATATTCAAAGCTCATAATGGGTAAGCTAAATTGTTAACTCACTTGTTCACGATTTGCTTTCAAGAACACCATTATTTTCTGCTTATCAGGCGGAAAATTTCTAAAATAGCATGTGGCAACTACTCTGACTGTTTGGAAATGAATCCATAATCAATACATATGACTAAGTGACAGCTAGGATATCAGGTAAGTTTAACAAATGTTGATCCCTGAAGGGAGAATAAAAATATGTAATATTTGTGCATTCCATTCGCGTCAACAAGAGATCCTTTTTATATATCAAACAGGGCATAGCACACACTATGGTGATGTTACAATGACAGAGAAGGACAGTTGTCTGCTCTCAAAATATAAAAAGAGTGATGGGTTTAAATAAACTGTAACCAAATCGCAGCACCATTTATTAAATATTTTCTATACCTTCAATGGAAAAAATCTGTCAATTGAAATTCCAATCATGCTTAAACAGTGACTTCTAATTCAACCTCTGCTCTACTCTTTCAAAGTAAGAGCACTTCACATACACCCCAACACTTCTTGATAATAAGAAACATAAAATCACTTGGTGTATTTGCTGCAGCCAGGAACATAAAAAATTATTACATGTGTGTGTGAAATTTGAGGTGATAAATATTTTTTACATTTGTTGTACAAACATGAATTTGATCATGAATATCATGACTAAATTCCTTGTGAGGTTGAAGAAAGCTTTAATTGCTGACTTGTAAAAACAAGTCGACAAACTCTGTTATCTCCAGTATTTTAACTCGGCAGCCGCCAGTGCTTTCTATAAATAGTTTATTAGTTATAAATGTGAGAATATATGTGAGAATGAGACTGAGTGACAGTTTTGGGTTTTTTATCCGGTGCTTTCAATGCCACACCGCCCACACTTCTGAGAGGCAAGATGCAGAAAGCTAAGTATGTTGGTCATGAGAATTATACTGCTTTATCGAAGCATATACTGTACTAAGATATATATTTAAGTGCCCCAGATCTACAGATCTTAGAGGAAATACTAACCAAGTCTAGCAGTCTGTAGAGAGTCTCCAAGAGATCATCAGGCATCTTCATCTCCAAACCGGAAGGTAGCAAACCTCTCAACCTCCGGCTCACACTGATAAGTGGACTCTTATTAAAACCTGTAAGGAAAAGACACTTTTCTAAGGTAAATATGATACACGCAAATCAATCGTAATTGATGGTTTCAAGTTGATGTCACCAAATCAATGAAAATGGTTTACCAACGTCCTTCCTATGTGTTTATTTTACACTTCATCCATTTAACTTTGGGCACATAAGTAAATGTTCTACTGTAACAGAACTCATTTAGAAAATGTATTAAATTTTACTAAATTCACGTTGTGTGCTGTACTGTAGGCAACAATGAGTCTGAATTCTGCCAAGATATGCAGATCTGTAGTACAAGAGGACATTACAGATAGCTTGGATCATGAACCTGATGCAAGGGAAGTCTGCTCTCTAAATGATGGACCAGATGATCTTTCATTGCAGACACTTTTCCATCTGGTCTACATGCATTTCTGTCGAATCCTCAACATCCTACTGGTACGTGCATCCTCCACATCTGCCTGCACGTCATCCTGAATAAGATGTTGTTGCTTTGGCCTGGATAATGTCAACATTTTACCCTGCATCCACAACTGCTAAATACTGCACCTCGGCATTTATTGTCATCTGTAGCATTCGGTAAACTTTTTTTTGCCATTGTGTGTTGGTTTTCCAAAATTTTGCATTCAATCACTTAACAAGTGTTGGTCCGTATTATTTGTTCTGGTTCAACATGCAGTCTACATGTCTGCTGATGATCAAAAATGATAATTCCTGATGACGTGGCGACAGATCATTGCATAGTACCGTCTGCAAGCAGTGCATGACTGTATGAAAGAGAGTACAAATACTGTGATTCAATTTTAGATCGACTACGGCCAACAATGTATGCCTGAGGGAAAATCTTACCATCCATTTTAATATATACTTTACCATATTGTACAAAAGGAACACTTGCCTTCAACCTTGTCGGGAGGGGATTTCAGTATGTTGGCCTCAGCCAGAAGAAGGAAATGGTTGCTTCGTTTCCTGAGCTGCTGTTCAAAGGCAATGCGAAAGGCATCTGCAACCATCAGGGCCTCCTCTCTTCTGGAACACTGAGCATCTAGCTGGAAAACAGAGGCACTTTATGGTATCTTTATACAAATACAGATCAGTCCTAACAATATAACCACAGACAAGTGAAGTCAGAATAGCTTAAATTATTCCAATTTAATGGCTCATTGCACTTGTACTATTTTGCTTTCAAAGTTCATCTTTGAGTGGTCCGCCAAATTGCACATATCTTCCTACCCTAAATGTTTATAAGGAAGAACAACTGGTGGCGCATCTAAAGGGTCATTGGTGCACAAGAACCAACGATGGGCATTGGGAGCAAATACTAGCACATTTTCTCCAATCTCGCATAAGAGCTACTGTAGCACAAATTACTAAAAATGTTGATAGTGGTTGTAAGAGGAAAGCGTCAGAACACACAGAACATCGCATAGCTATTTCTATTACAGAAAGAGGACATAGACAATCTTAAGCATGTGATTTTAATGTCAGGGCTGACTGTGTATACTGGACAGTTAGCAGTTAAACACACAATCTTTCCACCTGTCAACAAATTTACTGTGGTGCTGGTCATTCCTTTTTCTGTTTTTTCAACATTGTTGATCTCGTATAGCCATATCTGATCTATGCGGAACGTTGAGAGAAATTACATTTAAAAATGTAGAAAGCACACATAATGACAGATAAATGTGCAAATACCAAAATTTTATTCAATAAAAGTAATGCAAAAAGGCTTTTAGTGAAGTTTCCAAATGATGGAATTTAGCACAAGAAAAATGTTTAGGGTACGTTCACATTATCAGGCAAGTAATTCAAATCTGTTTTTTGTCTTAATTTTATTTCTTTCAGGGCTACATGAACACAAAAATTAAAAATTTTCACATTGAGAGATTTCATAGTTGACTCATATCAAATTTCATACAGATATGAATCAACTTTCTATATGTGGTCCTAGATTAGACAAATATCTGATTCATGCCATCTGACATGAATGTGAATTTTAGATTGAATTTCACGCAACTTTTTGCTTTTATACACTGGGTGCTAACCAGCCAGTGTAGGTGGAACAGTAAATTGAAACTATAAGAGAGAAGAGATGAAAATACTTAAAATGGTCTATTGCTCAAAACATTGCTCATGCACAGCTGACAAAGTTCCATTTCAGCTCGAATATCATAAGTTGTCTCAAACGTATCACAAATATGGTTCAATAAAAATGTGCATAATTGTGAAGGTGAACGCAAAGGTAACCAAATACGATCCAAGCGACAAAATAAATAAATAAATAAATTGTAATTAAATAACATGGCTATTAATGGGAAAACAGCCTAAGGTCTATTATACCTCCTGTTGTAACTGGATGAGCTGCTTCCTGCTGGCAGCAGCAGTACGACTGCATGGACAAGCTTCAGCAACACCAAGACACCTGCAGGCCCCCATTACTGCCATCTAGAAAACAAAAGATCAATCAACTCCTGAACACAAGTCCGTTCCAAATTCAAGTAAAAGTGAAGTATACCCTCTGCATGTAATCAAATGACAGCTTTCAGTCAGTTTTATTTCTGATAATTTTATACGGTTGAAAGTTCCATTTCAGTCCTCAAAATTAAAATATAGCGATCTTCAGCTTCAACTTAGTTTAATTTATAGGAAACCCAAATTTTGTATTCGAGTAAACAGATCAGGCCCAGTTTTCTTTCCCTCTTCAAAGCGCAGTTATATAAGGGGACAGTTTTAGCCCATTACTGTTCTCTATTAGCATAGAACCATTAACAGAGCCCATTAGGTAAAATAAACACATAAGTGGAATATATGTTGATGGACACATGAAACAAAAATATCTTTGTTTGCTGATGATATACTAATATATTAGCAATCCTTCATCATCTATTCAGAACCTATTGGAAGACTTAAATAAATATACAGAGATTTCAGGACTTTTGATCAATGAAACAAAAACAATGGCGATAGGAGTTTGAGAACAAAGTAAAACTTCATTGGACCAAAAAAAGATTTAGATATCTGGAATTGAAAAAAACTCCACTGACATCCCAATTAATTAGAGCTGACTATGAAAAATTGATACAAGAAATCAGACCTGAAGGACTTGAAAAATTGCAAGCTTCTGCCCTTATGATTAATGGATACAGTAGAAACTGCACCAATGAATATCTTACCACATGTACTTATCCGGTGTCAATCCCTTCTATGATTATTGGGAGTCACCACCAACAAATAATTATCTCAAAGGAAACCTTTAAATCCCTTGACAAATCGATTTTGAATTTAATTTTAATAAAAAGTTCAGCACCAAAAAGGTTCAGGCAGAGGTGGATTAGCACTCGGTACCTTCTCACTGTGAGCAGCGCTACCCACTGCGCCACATTCATATGAAATTATTGATGATAAATGGACTGTATTACTAATAGTCTTTCGTACATCTTTCTAGTCAGACCAACAACTCTACAGCACAAGCCAGCATACACACATTTTCATACATTGGTGGCAGAGACAACCATGCAAGACCAAAAGCTAGTGTGAACAACAGATCAGTATCTCGCTGAAGGACATTTTGACATGTGGACTGCAGGGGCAAGGAATCGAAACACTGACCCTCCAATTAAAATGAGTTACATTGTGATTATTTTGGCTTTCAGTTGGCAAAACATACTCTATTTTCATTTTCAGATGGATTGCATCAATAATTTGTGGAATACTTTTGTAATTTTAAGTAGTTGTAGACTTTACACAGTGTTTGAGGTAATTAAAGTCAAAGAATAGCCTTTGTTTTAAAAATCAATACTATATATAACCTTATCTCAGTTTCTCTCACCTCGAGAACACTTGCATCTTTCTCTGGGCTGTGTTGAGGTTTGGTTCCTTGGTAGGCTCTCTGCTCCTTCACATTCAATATGGAAAGAAGCTCCAAGCATTGCTGACTTAGCGCTACAAACACACAGAAACATATCTTTGATTACTCATAAAATGATGGTTAGATGGTCTTGCTCTGAAAAATGCCCACACACTGATCAATCACAATACCAGTAACTCTTTCTAATTTTTGTAGGTTGATGTGGTCGGGTGTACCTCGACAGTTTCTAGACAGTACAGAAATTTTCTGCTGATCAGTCATAAAAGTTTAGTTTAAGTAGTAGTTTAAGTCCCCATTTAGGCACCAAAACAGTTCTGTGAGGTCTGCTTTGCCGCCTTTTTATCAAAACCAGCATATTTGAGCAATTTGTGCTATAGTGGGATTGGACAACAAGGGCTAACCTTGGTTCCTCAGGCGCATCAATGAGCACATGACATGTTACTTGTTCACCAGTTTTCCTTCCTTAGTCCACTTTGATAGTGGTTCTAAAAACTACATATACACTACAACAGATGGGGAATACCCAACAAGACCTCCAGTCCAGGATATGATCTGCCCCAATTTTATAGTCATAGCAAACTCTTGCCAACATCACTTACATGTTTGTTTGCTCATTTTTCCTGATTCTAAACCATCAACTTCGGGACCAAATGTTCACTTACTGCCTAATATATCCCTCCCATTAATAGATACGTGCCATCGTATTGAGATACTGTCAGTGGTTGTTATAGATGATCAATTTGTTACTTTTGACTGTTGATGATTTCAAATCACTTAATAAGGTTTGATAAGTCACTGTATTCCAGACTGGTCCTCTTTACTTAATAGATTCATACAATGTGTAGACATACAAAGATCATCTCAAAATTATTCGTTATTATTTACCAGAATTGTCGGCTTTGAGCTGCTGGAACGCTCTCTCTCTTTTCTCAAGGTTATCAGTCAGAGTCTTGCTCTCGTTCAAAATTCTGATTGAAACAATATCAATAAGGTTAAATACAAACCAATGAAAATACCACAAACATGAGTGTACGTAGAGTAAATCTAACCTTGTGTACTTCTGTTCCATGGACTGTTGAGACCTCTTCATCTGGACCTGGTTGAAGCTGAGTTCCCACTGCAAGTTGTTCACCTCCTTGAGGAGTTTTTATTAACAGCGCATATTATTTGTAGATTCGTGGGTTTAAAATTATGCAATGTCTATTACAAGAAATGCCTGGCATTGAACTACACTGCTAAACAGTCAGGAGTCAAACTGTTGACTCTGTGGATCTCACATGTTAAGTGTGTGGACATATGCTATATACACCATCAGCCACGACACTACAACGAGTAATGGGTCACAATGTAGTGGCTAATTACTGTATAACAACAGATCCTTAGCAATATTACTGTTTTCTGTGGAACTGAGATAAAAGACACATATCCAAACAAAAAACATCTCAATATTAGAGATGCATAAATAATAGAAGATCTAATATAAACTTTAAGTCAGAGCATCAGAATCTGTACATGGTTTTAATGCTGTGGGTGATCCGTGTACACTAAACAGCAGAGAAGAAATAATTGCTGCTGTTGAGATACTACAAGTGAAATCAATCACATCACTGTAACCAATTGACTGAATGCACAAATATATTATTTTGTTAAACAAAACGCAAACTTCGAATTTAGGGTCCAAAAAGGCTTAACCAATTAGAAGGTATATAGATACGTGGAAAAAACAAGTAAAATAATAAACATCAAATGAACTCAATCAACAAGCAGGAAAGAGTCACAAATCATCCTTATGTAAGGTGCATGAAAGATCTTGTATCACAACCAGGTTCACGTTTAACCCTCTGATTTAGTGGTTGTTGTTCATTCTGATCTGAATAACACCATGAGCCAGAGTGGGGGTGCATTGTTACTGAACAACAGACTATGACCTTTCACTCTACTCGGTAGACAGTTCAAAGCATAGAACCATATCAGTTAGCAGGTTACTTCAAAGAAATTGTCTTCTCATCACTACTAAACTATTGAGCAGACGTCATGTATTTATGTTTGCTCCAGTTCTCTCCCATCCTCATCACTCAGAACAATGCCAACGCCAAGTCTCTGAGCTGAGCAGGCTGATCTTGGTCGCTCTGCACCTCTTACCAACATAGACACAAAGTGTAGCTGCCTGATCAGCCCGGCAAAGCATAATTCTAAAACCTGGCACATTATGGGTCTTTTCGAAACCACAGCTTCTCATCTACTAATCCTCTGGACAAGAAGACTAGATGTGAGTTGTGAGACGCTTCAAATCCCTAAACAAACTGTTGCCATTTCTGTTATTACATGAACATTTTATTTATCATGACTATCATGTTGTGGTGGTCCTCCCAAAAATGTCTTGCTAAATTTATGCTACCAACAAATAATTAATCAGGTATAAAATACATAACCATTATCTACTGTTTTATTAGAATAGAAAATTAAGTTAATCAAACTCAGCAATATGTCTATGTCACAATTGATTTAATTGCCAACTGCATATCTTACTTCTCTACTTTTCTTTTTGTCGGATTGGCACTCCTATCCATATCTGTCCCTTTTGTGTGGGTCCACAGGGAATATTGAGCGCCAGTTTATTTGCAAGGGAGAACAACGTGCCTTCACCGATGGAGGTCAGGTCACCTTGTTTTCATTACCATCCAGTGCAAACCTGATGACACCAAAGCTACTTTATATAATTTATATAGCCTCAGGTAAAATCTGCATTAGTTTCTCTTATTCACTGTAGAAATTCAGAAAGTATTACACATGTCGATTGGTAAATAAGGGGTCAACTTGCACTTATTTTTTTCCACTCAAAGCATTGATTGTAACCACTAAAATGACCACAATTGTCAAAGACAAAATCTAAATTAAAATATTTGCCATTTTCTTTGACTACAATAAGACTAACATATCTGACTAAAAATGGAGTAAAAGTTAAGAAAAAAATAGTTAGAGAAGTAACACAACTTAGTACCAATACATATATATGTTGAGAAACTGGGCCTTAGTTATGTGGTCATTTTATTTTTAAATGTTTTTTGCAAGTTAAAATTTATATTGAGCAAATTTCGTAATGAGTGTATATTGATATAGTTCAAGTTTTATATAGATTTTTAAAAAATTGGGGTATTTCCCTGTCTTGATTGCTCCTCTTAGCAGTTGAAATGACTCAGAATGCAAGTGTAAATCGAGAGAAATGTCTCATTTTAACATAATTTCATTGCAAACAGATCAAGCCCAAATTGAAGTACCTTTCCACTTACCTTCTCTAGAGCTTTCACCCTCTCCTCACTTTTCTGCAACAGACTTTTTGTGTGACTTGTGGCTCTGTCAAGAATGGCCTGTGTGAAGGATAGGTAACAAAACAAAACGAAATAGTACTTACTTTCACAGTTCCACCTTAACCTTTAACTTACAAGCTTCATTAGGTGTTCCACTGGGTGGTACATTTGGGATTTCTGCCCCAAAAGGATGTACCAGAAACAGGCAGGAAACATGCATTCAGGTCTGAGGACACAACCCCCATGATAGATACCATAGATACCCCATGATAGATACCATAGATACCCCATGATAGATACCATAGATACCCCATGGTATCTACACACTCCCATGACTTCTAAACATAACCCTCTCTATTTTTGACAGTGCATCTCCTATTGACCTCTTTCTTCACTCATACTGTTGTAACAAACAGAACCTAAAACATGACTGATGGTTAGGGCCAAGGATCACTTCAAGTCTTCCATGAAGAAATTACTCAATTTTAAGGGGTCAAAAAAGAAAAACATCTGAACTTCTTTAGATCTGTAGGAAATTCCCGACATCTACTAAGCAGCATTCTTGATGGATAGGTTTTCCATCTGATGTCAAGGACTTGAATGTGTTTTAAACTGATATAGTGTGAGGTGTGAGGTACAAAACTTAGTGTAAATGTTGCTCTACCTTCCCTTGTAAGACCTTCAGAGCTTCATATTTGCCTTCAAGGTACCGATGTGCTACCTCCAGCTCACAGCACAGTATATCTATCACCTTGGCAACAGAGAGATAATCCGTTACAGTCCATCAGGTTAAGAGATCTCTTTTACAGTTCAACAACAATAACATTAACAATAGTTTGTCTTACCTCAGTTGCTTCTTGTAGTCTGTCCTTCAGCTCATCTTTGGACAGATCCACCAGTGAGTCTGCTAATTCACCAAGAGTACAAATGCAATCAAGGTTATAAAAATGTGTGGATTTGTGTGTGTGAGTGTGTGTGCGTGTACAACCAGAATAGTTCTATATACATGTACATATACATAAGTAAATTGGGATTTTATATTGACCATAGGTGTGATTGTAAATGTGTATATCCTGCCTCTCACCAAAAGGGACAGGCTTTAATGTCAGAAGTGTAATAATGGTAGTAATTACTGGAGAATTTTGAGGAGAAGAGTTATCTTCCATGGTTTAAAGAAAATAACAAATAAATACGATAGAATGAATCCAGAAGAAAGACCCACTGATGCATTTGAGAAATATTAATCCAGGAAACTAGACTGTGCTTCTACTGAAAAAAGTAGAACCACATTCTTAAATTTGGAAGATTTTTTGCGGGATTTGGAGAAGATGATGAAAGTCGAAAACATATTCATTGCAAGTAATATTTTGTCGCAGTAGCTAACACTGAATGGAAATCGCACTTGCACTCGGTTTACTTAATTGTTAGGACAATTCATGCTAAATTAGGGGGTCTCTGTAAATACATTAGTCCAGCCTAGTCATTGATCCTTTATCCTGTTGAGGTTTATGACAATAGACATCTCTGTATCTGATTATGGCTCTGAATATTTAAAAATATTGCTGTGTATTAATAAAGACACGGCCATGTGTGTGTTGCTTAAGTGGCAGACAAATTTATAATTAAGAGAATTCATTCCTGACATGAAGAAATTCTCTCAATTACAAAATTTTTGAGCTCCAATACGTCCAGATGACTCTTTTTCTATAGGCCTATAGAATGCTATAGAAGAAGCATATTGAACATAAAATTTAAGATAACACTAACAATCACACAGCACATTTGAGGTTAACACACCTGTTGTTGTTACTTGTGAGTTTTTCCTTATATTTTGAACAGAATAAATAAGAATTTTTGGTTTAGGAAGGCAGGAGCCTATCCCAGCTAACATATGGTGGGTGGTCACCAGTTCATTACAGGGCAAGCACATAGAGACAAACGACATATTCATAATCACATTCTCTACCACAGGCAATTTAGTCACTAATTCACCTACATTGGATGTTTTTGGACTGTACTAGGAAGCCAAAATACCCAGGGGTAATCAATGCAAACACCGGATGAACATGAAACTACACTGAAAGAGCCAAACTTGGGTTTAAACCCAGATCCTTGTTGTAAGGCAACAGTGCTTCCCCTGTACTGCCCATGGGAGATGGCAAATGCTTAGAAAGAGAGAAAAAGATATTCTCTGGTATATGTCCCTCTACTGTAATCTACACAATAAGGAAAAATATTTTCTGCCTTACAATAGGCTTGCAATTGCATGTGGTTGCGTTATGTTATTAGGTAGAGCATCACTTTGATCACCACATTTACAGTGTCTACATGTGTGGAAACACTATCAATAGATAATACACATATTGTTCAGTGACTGAACATCTCTTTTCAAGTCTGCATATTTTAGCATGGCTTGTTACCGTGACCAGGCTAAGGCACAGAAGTGCAATAATTACTCTACTTAATGGGTATCATTGATATGCCACACCTGTCAGTGTAATGGCAAAAGATTAGTACTTAAGAAAGATCTGAGAGAGCTTTAAGCATTTAGATTTGTATGCAGGGTAAATACAGTATATATCTGTATATCTATGTTATCCGTAAAAGAGCCATGTTTGATCAAATAGAGGATATTTTATGCCATCTGAAGGAAATTCCGTTTCAAAACTGTTAACAACAGCATAGAAAAAAAACACAGAACAACCTACTTTTCACCTCACTGACATTACCTGAATATCCAAACTGGACTATAGTCCGTTTGCAACTTCCAAGTGGTAAAAAAAGAAATAATCCTGGTTAAATAATATTGTATAAAAGCTACATCTACAACTTGCGGTTTGTTTATTTATTTGTCAACAAATGTATATTTTGATTTATTTGACATTAGTAAGCTATGGCAGCTTTGGGTAAGGTAATGCTCAGATGGGAAATTCTTACCAGACCGCGACAGCTTCCAACGAGCTTTCTGTTGTTTCTCTACAATCTCCAGTCCAGGAATCCAACCTGCCTCTCCTGTTTGGTTGCTGCGCTGTAGCCATCCTATTCCAGGCAGCAGGGTTTCTGTGACACCAGCAAAACTTTGGCTCTTCTTCCTTGTGGAGCTAGGCGCAGCTCTGACTCCCATTCCATCACCCAGGTCTCCATCCACCATGTCATCATCCAGGCTGCAGACCCCACTATTGTTGTGCATCTGAATCAAGTCAAACATTACATTACATTCACACAATGAAATTCTACTTAACTGTTTGTCTACTAATCATACTTGTTAAGAGAGAGTGCGTCCACATACACTTACTCTCTTACTTGAAGCGGTAATTCACTCCATGAAATTATACAGACTAAATCAAATCCATGAAAGACATCCACATGGGGTGCTTTATACATTTATATCTAGGTCACTATGCCTTCAATCCCTGTTTTTATGATTCTTGTTTGTGGACAGGGATGGTTTTATGGTCCCATTGTATTTTTATGTGTTTACAGTGCATCCGAAAAGTATTCACAGCGCTTCCCCTTTTCCACATTTTGTTATGTTACAGCCTTATTCCAAAATGGATTAAATTCATTTTTTTCCTCAAAATTCTAAACACAAAACCCCATAATGACAAAGTGAAAAAAGTTTGTTTGAAATTTTTTCAACTGTATTAAAAATAAAGAACGAAAATATAACATGTACATAAGTATTCAGAGCCTTTGCCATGACACTCAAAATTGAGCTTAGGTGCATCCTGTTTCCACTGATCATCCTCGAGATGTTTCTACAACTTGATTGGAGTCCATCTGCGGTAAATGAAGTTGATTGGACTTGGTTTGGAAAGGCACACATCTGTCAATATAAGTTCCCACAGTTGACATTGCAATGGGAGAAACTGCTCAAAAATATGTGAGCCAAGCTTGTAGCATCATACTCAAAAAGACTTGAGGCTGTAATAGGGCCCAAAGGGGCTTCAAAAAAGAAATGAGCAAAGCCTTTGAATACTTACTGCATGTTATATTTTATTTTTTATTTTTAATACATTTGCAAAAATTTTAAACAAACTGTTTTTCCGTTTGTCATTATGGGGTATTGTGTGTAGAATTTTGAGGAAAAAATGTATTTAATCCATTTTGCAATAAGGCTGTAACATAACAAAATGTGGAAAAAGTAAAGTGCTGTGAATACTTTTCGGATGCACTGAATATATATAATGGAAGTTGCATGTTACCCCCTTGTTCACGTGTGTTTTCTACGGGTATACTTGCTAATTGCCACAGCCTAAAAACTTGCAATATAGGTGAACTAGTGACTCTTAAACCAGTGACAAGATACAAAATTTGGATGGAAGATGAAACATCTCTGTTCGTAGTTCTTTGCTTTAGTGTCTATAGGTGATACAGGATTCTTTACATGTCACAAATTTAAAATGGGTCACAAAACCTCAGGATGATTGAGGGTCTCGGTGATACATCCTTGTTGATGTAAAATTCTTATGGATACAGCATTGTTGAATAGAAAGTCCCATTGAAATATCAATGTTGAACAAATTTCTCATTGATACAGTGATGTAAATCATAAAGTCTCATTGGCACTGGAATTCTTCTGAAGCACCTTCGACCCCTAGTGTGCTCCGAGCAGGATCCACTTCAGTTTGCCTATCATCCAGGCATTGGAGTGGATGATGCAGACATATGTCTGCTACACCAATCCCTCTCTCATCTGGAGAACCCTGGAAGCACTGTGAGGGTCTTTTTTTTTTTTAACTCTCCAGCGCTTAAAACACTCTCTGGCCTTCACTAATGAGAGGGAAGCTGGAAGAAGCATGTGTTGACCGCCACCTGGCTGAATGGACCACTAACTACCTCACTGACGGACCAAAGTACTTGAGGCGGAGGACATGGCCTGCAGCATGGGAGCAATAACAGTCTTCAGATACAACACAGCTCACAGCCATTTTCAGAAGTTCTCCGATGACTCAGCCATCATCAGATACATATCAGAAGGGAATGATCACGAGCAAAAATAATGGATGTTCAGCTAAACAGTAAACTGGCCTGGTCAGATAACACAGTGGTCCTCTACATTAAGGGCCAGGGTCGTCTCTTCATGCTCAGGAGACTGAGGCCCTTCAAAGTGTGCAGGATTCTGTTAAAGACCTTTTATGACACTGTTATTGCATCTTCAGTCTTCTACAGTGTGGTCTCCTAGAGTGGAGGGAGCACCGACAGGAACAGGAAGAGACTTAGACTGCGCAGAAGGGGCCAGCTCTGTCATGGGCTCAGTGGAGGAAGAGTGGTGAAAATATGTTGTGTCTGTACTCTTGACACCTCATCCATCCATCCATCTACCTTAAACTTGCTTCACGTCCATCAAAAATTTACCGGACTTTTTTTGCTTGACTTATAACTTATAGTTATAAGTCAAAAAAGAAAATAGTCCAATTTCCAATACCAAGTAGTTACTTGGTATTGGAAATTGGACTATTTTCTTTTTTTAAATTGATGTCTATTTATACATGTGTAAATATATATATACGTGTGTGAGTTTATAGGTATATATGCATAATATTTACACACGTATAAATATTAATATTTATTTTGTGTGTATTTAGCATATTTTCTATTTCATCCTATTTTCTTCACTACTACTGTCACCTTATAAGTGCTAGAGCTGCTCTAACACTTGAATTTTCCGATGAGGATTAATAAAGTTTGTTCTACATTATTGTAATGTTGATTGTTACATCTCATTGATACCGTGATGTTGATTGTAAAGTTACATTGATGTATTGATGTTGTGCTTAAAATTTGTACTGATAGAGGGATGTTGATCAAAATATCTAATTGATACAGGTGTGTTGAAAAAAAGTCTCAACAATACAATGATGTTGATCAAAAATTCTCATCGGGAAAATGATGTTGATCAAAAAAGTTTTAATTATACAATTGATTGAATAGCGTTTTATTAGTCATGTTGAACGAAAGAACTCTATCATACAGTTTTGTTTATCAAGAAAATGCAATTGGCACTCCAACTTTGCACAAAAAGGCTGATACTGCGATGTTGATCATAAATTGTATTGATCAACATCTCTTTAATCAAAATCACCGTTGATGTTGACTGAAAAGTCTCACTGATGTAGTGCTTTTGATTTAAAGTCTCGGATACAGAAATGTTGATCTAAAAGTCTCATGGATTTAGTGATGTTGATTGACGATTATTTCATACAGTGATGATTTACCCTTCACTGGGTTCAGGTATGGATGAGATAAATCTCCCGTTCACTCGGTAAGTACTTTTTTATACACAAAAGTCGCATTGACGGCCATATTCACTCGGTGGGCGTTATGAATCTAGCGAAATTTCCGTTTAACACGAATACGTTGTTTTATGAGTTACTTCCTCTTACCTGCAGCTTTGAAGAGAATGTTGACTTGATTCCTTCGTTTGCTTTCGTATCTCAACAGATACACAAAAAAATCCCAGGAAGTTTAAATAGTACTCTTTTTACCTGCTAGAGGAGAGTAACAACTTATCGTTAATTCACCTGTTAAGGCTAACTGTCACGTGACTTTATTCTTCACATGCTGCATGACAACTGTAACATGAGCTACGTCCGGTCAATAAACTTCAAAATAAAGGGAAGTTTTTCAGAGAAACTCCGACAACTTATCTTCAAAAATAACGTACCATATATTAATTTAACCGCCTTGTATTTCCTAATAAAAAAGCAATTCAATATCGTGTCAAGACTATGACACATACAATATTTATATTTAACATTTTCAAATGTAACCCCTTTCTCATTGTATAAGACAAAATAATAATAATAACAATAATAATAATAATAATAATAATACATTTAATTTAAAATAGAGCTGCACATTTCAATTTTTGTTCATGTAGGCATACCTTTTTAAATTTGAACGTAATTTAGTGAGTCATCATAGCCAGAGGCAATATTTAAGAGCCTCATGTCAAACTGTTGGGTAAATATTGAATGAAGAGGTGTGTTCAAGTGTAATAATAAGATAATCCTTGCTTAAAGAACCCCATGACCAGCTTTTCACAAAATGTTTTTTATTCACAAGCTTATTTAGGTATAAAGAAAAAAAATCTTGATACTTCAGTTTATTTATTTTCCATCCATAGGAAGAGTGAAAATAATACCAATTACCAGCTTGATTCTGTACAAACCTCCATTACCAATTTCTTGAATGTCATCAGTCACTTAGTTAAACAATACTGAACATGTACCAAAAAACAAATACGCACCTTCAACATTTGAACCGGTTTGACTGGATTATGTCTTAGACTCTTATAATTAGGCTCCATGATTTTATTGCATTACGAGCAAGTGAACAAATACAAAGTCACATTCAATTCAGGTTGTACAAGAGAGGTTTTAAATTAATGGAGCAGTTATGGTCACATGAAAAAATTGAGTATTAGAATTAACCTTAGAAGAAAAGCTCAAAATTTGTTAATATTTCAGTTGAAATTATGAGGAAGCGATAGTAAACACACTAGTAACAGGTAGGGTTTCCAAGAGCCTTAGTATGAATGGAGCAGGCTATGACAGAACAGTGTTTATTAGTCACTGGTATATTCCTCTATAATAAGGTCCTTTTCCAAAAGAATTGTAATAGGTTGGGGCTGACTGGCTGGTAGATCCTCCTCAACCCCAGCCTGACCTTCCACTTTCTTCTCCTCCTCCTCCTCAATGTCAATCTCCAGCTGGCCTGGCTCTTTGTCTGCGAGAGCCTCTAATCTTAATCTAGAAAAATTAAGACAGAAAAAGTTAACGATAGTTGACGTACATTATAAGGATACCTCAATAGCACCCTAAATCAACGCTTACAGTAGTAGGCTTTATACAACAGGTATCTACAGTGTAGTAACAATGAAAAAGTATGGTTTCAGTGTTGGTTGGATTTTCTAACCAAAGTGTATAAAGCAATTTCAAAAAATCCAGAGAAACAATTCCTCCATTTTCTAAAATTGCTTGTTTGTAGGGACAAACATGGCCTTGAGCCTATCCTAGCTGACATCAGATGAGCGGAGAGGGACAGTTTATCCCAGGCTGCCACACAGTGCCAAACATTCACTGTTTGGCACTGTGTGCCAAACAGTGAATGACAATTTTACTTGTCATTCACACTCACATTCACACAAGTAAAAGTGCAATAAATAGAAATTATGATAGTAAAACCAGGTATTGTGCTTTAAAAATCAATTGTATTCCAAAAAATAAATATAGATATGATGTAGCATAATTTTACTGTACGTGTAAACGTCTCACCAGAGGAGGTCAAAGAACATAGACCAGGATTGAGTGGGCAGCCACAAAAGGGTCAGTGGACATTTTCACACAGAAAGCAGTGTATGCCCATGGCTGTGCTGTTTTGGCTAGGCAATGGATGGATATTGACAAAAAACGTGTTTGAATCTTTCCAATGTTGTAGACTACAACAACATCAATTCCCTGTTATGACACAACATGCATCAATTAATAAACACCATCACACTGAGTGTCAAGAATGACATGAGTATCAAGTTTGTATTCCTGTACAGAAAGTGAATCCATTATGATGCAGATAAGGCAGATAATGCCTTTCAAAGGGAGTCGTGAAGAATCAAGGAAACAATGCCGACATAACAGGAGGTAAATCTGAAAAAGGCTGAATCCTTGGATTATCTCCTTGTCCCCTCCATGAATTCTTATAAAGCACTTCTTTTAAGACAACCCAATTGATTAGAATGCAGTGTGCTGCGCAGACTCTTATCTAAACTGAGTCCCATCCAGCACACAATGTCGCTCCCTGAAATATATTACAGGTAAAATCCAGTCAGTCATCCAAACAAAATTTTATTTCCTTTTATATAATTAAATGTTTGTGTTCTTAATGGATAGGTATTTTGGTCTAGACAATCAATTGGATAAAAATATTATTAAGAAGATAATTTGACAGACAGAATCAAAAAGATATGTCTGTCTTCAATTCATTTCCCAACATATTTTATTCATGCAATTTCTTAATTTCCAGAGTGTCAACACTGTAATTGATATTTTACACAACTGAACAAATATTGAAAATATGTATTAAAAAAACAACTGACGCCGCAACCCTGTTGGTGGTTCACCAGTTTTTCGATCTCTCTTACCTCCAATACATTAACTTCACTACTACTACTACTTCAGTTTACTTGCTGGCCAAGATATCGCCACCCCCCCCCCAACTGGAAAGTTTCCAATATGAGATCATTTTTCAAAGTTCAACATTTGTCAGCGGGTATAATGATATGTCTAAGTGGTGTGTATGCTGGGAGCTGAATATCTCCCCATGACTTTAACACAGAATTTCATTGTAACTGTCATGGAGTCTGTACAGTGTATGTGCGCACTGTGTTCATGCGTGTATGTACTAATTTGTCCGCAACTGTGTGCAAGCCTGTCAGGAGAGCTGCAGGATTAATTTAACTCTGATGACTTTGAAACTAATGGGAAAAATCTAATTTCTAACTACCGACACAGAAGAAGTCAAGCAACCAACCCCCAACAAAGAAATCTCTGTCACCACCACCCTTCCCAATGCTCATCAAGGAACCTGGAGCACCCATGGCCCTTTCACTCGTTCATCAGTTGTCCTTCCGTAGGCCAATCTTGGTGGGTCCACTGAACATTGAAAAAACTCATTAAGCCCAGGAGTTCTGGAGATGTCAGTCATGATCCAGTCATCTGGCCATCACAATTTTGCCATTGTCAACATCCTTCAGGTAAATATACTTGCCCATTTTTCCTGCTTCCAACACATTAGCTTCAGACTCAAATGTTCACTTACTACCTAATGTATCCACTGTATGGTACCATTGCAGTGACAAACTTTTTTCTTTTTTTTTTTTTAAATTAAAAGTTTTATTGCGGAGTGGATAAACAGTTTTGCATTGGTATTGAAAATAGTACCAGTAACAGTACCTGATGAGACCAGGAGGAATTCTGAGGCAAGACAATTATCAGAGGCAGACAGAATACAAATTGCATTTCAAAGGATTTGTTGATTACAAAAGGAACTTAGGTCTCTTTGTATCACTCCTAAATGTTACGAGTACATGTTTACAATGATTGTAAGTTGTTTTTCTCCTTTACTGTGAGGCTATGGAATCCGAATATAAAAAAAAAAAAAGCTCAGAAGACTCTCTATAAATGATTTGTATTCATTTGATACGGTGCTATGAAGAAGTACTGAACCCGCTGCTTGTGTGTTCTGTTTTTGTGTATTTCATACAATGCTGTGTTGGATCTTAAGGCAAAATGTTACATAAAACCAACTGAATACACAAAATGCAAGTTTTAATTTTAATAAAAAAAAACTTTTTATATACATATATTTTTTTATATATAAAATAAAAATTTAAAAACTTTTAGAATTTAAATTTTTTTTAATGAATGAGGCAAGGGGGTTTCCAGTACCTAAGTTTAGAACATGAATATGTTTCCTTCCCTGAACTTTACTACTATCTGTGCCTTTAAATAAATTAATCAATAATGTATACGATCGTTATCCCATAGCCATACAAGGACAACATCGTGACATTTCCTCCCCGTATTTTACCCACCCCAGGAGGAGTGTGCAGCTCCTGTGGTGCAGAAACAAACAAAGCGGTGGGCTGAAAAAAGGCTGTCTGTCCATGTGAGAAACAATACCAATAAAAAAGGTTCAATGAAAACAGAAGAAAACAAGAATTACATGAATCTAACCAACTACACTAAGCTTCTGCCAAATAATGTTTAAATGGTAAATGGTAAATGGACTGTACTTATTTAGCGCTTTTCTATTCTGCTTGACTACTCAAAGCGCTTTTACAACACAAGTCACCATTTACCCATTCACACTAACATTCACACAGAGGCTGCCATGTAAGGCGCCAGATGCTCATCATGAGCAGTAACCATTCACGCCATCATTCACACACCAATGGAACAACCATTGGTAGCAACTTGGGGATCAGTATCTTGCACAAGGACACTTCGACATATGGACCGCAGTGGCCAGGGAACAGACCACCAACCTTCAGATAAATGGACAACCGCTCTACCAACTGAGCCACTGTCGCCCTTAGAAGGTTGGTGTTGAAGTTCTGAGTATAGGAGAGGCACTCCTGTCGGGACTTAAACCCTTTAATGCCCACACATTTCTATTCACACATGGTGCTTTTTAATTTTTCCTGCAGTGGTCCCCATGACATTTCTCTTCACTCATATATCCCACTAGTCTCTCCTATCATTAAGTTACATTTACTTACCTGTAACTTACCTAAGAAAAATTCAAGGGGTATAAGAGCTGGTAAATCTGAAATCTAACGAAACAATGAGAAGATAAAATCTGTACCTGCAGACGAACCGCCTCAGTGACATCTGTCCCACATCCTGGATAAAAGAAATCTGGGCTGGGAGACACAGTTTAGCACGCAACACATTTATTAACAAAACCTCAAAATTTATTAAGTGCTATACTCACTCAATGACTTTATTAAACTCAGTAGATTATGTTGAAATACCACATTAATGGTGCAAATTATTCTAAGGGTTTTAATAGTGTATTTTTTTAACTTTGCTGACAGACTTTGCTGACTTTGCAAGCAGATTTGAGAAACAGATTGTGTGCAAGCCATGTCTGGCAGTATCAGGATTGTATCTATGTTGGTTATGACCAACATATAACAACATTAAGTGTAAATTAACTATAACATTATTATCCGCAGCCACTTTAAAAGTACCAACATAAATTGTGATATATATTATGTATGAGGAAATATTCCCTGTATATAAAGCTACCTTCTCTGGGCTAATAGTCTTCATCAGGACCAAAGATGAGTCAGGTTGTAGTTAAGGTTAGACAAAGGATTTTTTTTTACTTAAATATGACACAATATAGAGTCTTAGGTGGTTCAAAAACTTCCTGTCTTACTACTTTGAGAAAACGAGAAAGAAGCCAAAACGAGACGGAATGAAAAATTCATCGTATGTCACATTCAACTCATGTCATTTGAATAAGATATTCAATTTCTGTCAACAGCAATAATGTTGTAATGTAATGCTAATGTTAACATCAGAGATATAATGGTTACTGTTGCTTGGCAGCAATGTCTACAATCTACCTCAAACTGAGCACAGAAAGAGCTGAATCATTTTCATTTTAGATAATTGAAATGAAAAATATTTATCCACTGTGGTCATTAAAGTGCATTATAAATGAAATGTATTATTATTATTATTATTATTATTACCAGATCACACTCACATTACCAGATAATCAGGGCAGAACATTAGTACTAACGAAAGTCGCTGGTAAGATTTCTCCACCGATTTCCAGGAGGAGCAAATCGGGAATAAATCAGTATGAACCAATATTAACCTGTTCACAATGAAGCAATATCACCTAACAAGGCTAGTTGTTTGATTGTGTGTGTGTTTTCTTGTGTGTTTGTGTGAGTCTGTGTGTGGGCCTTACCTTGGTTCCTCATAGGATTGTTGATTTTAGCCAGGAAGGGCAGCAGTTCAGTCTGCAGGCTAACTGGTGTCAGACAGAAGCTCCTGAACAGGGACTGGGCAGACAGGCAGTTATCCTGGTACTGACAAGAACGTGAATTTAATTTCAGTCTACCAGAAACAGCAGAAGATGTTTAAGTACAACACTGACCAGCTGTTACTTGTACCCACATTTACTTATCTAAGAAAAATCCGAGGTGTTTAAAAGCCCTAATGGCTTTGCCTTCTAAGATGTCTCGCGTCAATTTACCCCATGTAACCACGGACATCTATTCCTAGTACTACATTTCCTAATATCTACTACACTCACACTCTACTACACTGTACTACTTATGTAATAATATTAAATTATAATTTGTTTTGTTACATTAATATGTATATTTACATATACATATATCATACACTATTGTTTTTACAAAGTCGAGTTTGGCTACATTTAAATTGATATGAAATCAATAATGACTTCAACACATGCATGACTTGGCGAGTTTAGCGAAGTATGACTTAGCCTAATGGACAATTTGTACGCACACTGAAGGTGTCTTAGTAAATTCGCACTTGGTGGTTACTCACACACTTGACATGGTAAAGTTGATGAAATTGCATGTACCGGATTGGAGTGTTTACAGAAATTTAAATGTAAATTGCTTAGTCAAAATTTAATTAGAATGTTTAACATTTTGACCAACAAGCTGGGCAAAAATCCTGTAATCCTACTTTTTTAAGAATTTTTGCTATCTAGCTTAAAGTCCTGTGGTACACGGAGCTGAACCCTCTATTAATGACCACCTAACTGGTTGCAGGCCTGCTGACATTAGCTGTAGCACTGGTTGCAAAGTGTGGTTACATTAGCTTTAGCTGCTGGAGGGAACTTGTCTTTCAGACTATAAAACACCATCCACTTTTCAGCTTTCAAATATATTTATTGTTTGACCAGGAGTTTCCTCGTGGTAAATGTGTCATGCTGCCCATCTTTGCATTTTACACAGATATTAGAGTGAGCACTTTAAGAGTCCAGGTTTGAAGAATCTAGCTGCACTTGCAGCTTGTGACTCTCTCTCTCTATATATACACACATTTTATTATCTCTAGATTTGCTGTTAGATACAAAGATTTGGAACTGAGTAATTTAAGATGGAACTGGTACATTATAATGACAAATAAATTAAATAATTAAGCTGGTACCCTTTAAGGGTACCCCAACTGTCAAAACTTGTATGCTTTAAAACATATTTGACGGTATCAGCTGTATAAATGTGACATTAAATTTACTCTACATCCCATAGTTAGTAGAAATTTTGAAAAAATTATTTAAACCATAGGTAGCCATAGCTGTTTACGTTGCAATGCATTCTGGGCAGTGACATCAAAACGGTTGCACAGCTCGGCTTCTGAACCACTTATTCAAATCGAACAGTTAAAAATTTCAACAGTCCAGCCTTTTTAATTTGAACCGGTGCGCGATATGAACAAGGCCAGCTTGGAAAATTTTACTCAAAACGAGCAAACGCAAGATAATGAGAGACGTGATGAAGCAATAGTGGTACACAATCGCTGGTGTCTGTGCAGGAATCGTGTTGCTATAGCAACCATGAAGGAGAGAGTCAGCTGTTCAGGTAAGCACATAGATCATACCATCGTTGTATGATTCATCCATAGTCATAGTCATGTCCGATAGTCTGCTTTCAGACTCTCTGCATCCGTGAGCTTGTTCAGATTTTAGCAGGAGCGTCAAACTTCTCCTGTGTTTGGTGCTTCGTACAGCAGTCGAAACTCGATTCTCGGTGGCGTTTAGTCTCCTTGTGTGGAAATATTGTAGGCACAGCATCTTGTTTTAGCCTTCGTTTATAACCAGCATGACCCGAAAGCTCTTTTTAGCAGATGTGGTCCACTAAATACCTCAAAGGCATCAGGAGAACTGACACGAAAACAGACGCGGGTCCTTTGGAAGTTGCGTACATCCACAGGCATCTTCCCACTGTTTTCTCCTCTTCTTATCTCTGGGAAAGCTGTGAAGACTTACATCGCTTCCCGTATTGCCCTTCGACTAGAAGGTACATCCAAAAGCAGCACAATGCGGCATTATATCGATTTTCTCTCGCCAATGCTACGAAAACAATTCCCATCCAGTGGCTCAGCTCGTATCAACCATTTTACGTCATCAACCATAATGCAATGCCCCCTTAAAGTAATGGCGACCTCCTGTGTCAAACATGTACCTTGATAACCCTCTGAGCTTTTGGGAGAATATTTTATGAACAGATGAGGCTAAAGTCTAACTATTTGGAAGACAAGGGCCTAGTTAAATCTGAAAAACACCAAACACATATTTGGACAAAAAGAACATTATACTTGCGGTCGAGCATGGAGTGGGCAATGCACTGTTATGGGGTATCTTTGCAGCTTCAGGACCAGAATGACTCAAAACAACTGAGGGAAACATTAATTATTCGCTCTAACAGCAGATTCTGAAAGAGAGTGTCAAGTCATCAGTCTGTGAGTTGAAGCTAAGGCAGCAAGACAATTACTCCAAGGAGAAGAATAAGACCACCTCTGAAAGTAATTGAAGTTTTGGGGTGACCTGGTAAAAGTCCAGACCTGAACCCTATTGAGATGCCATGAGGGGAACCGGAAAAAAAATAATAAAATTCTCACAAACTATCCAATGTGACTACCCTAAAGCCGTTCTGCAAAGAAGAGGGGGCCGATTTCCAAAACAGTGATTTTAGAGTACGATTTCCTGCAGGGTTAAGTTTGGTTAAGGTTCTTTAGTGGTTACTCAGATTATTTTCAAGCTTCTTTTCAAGCTACTTGTTTGAATATCCAGAACACAAAAATTTAAGAATTATTATCTGTGCATTGTTCTCAACAATACAAAACTACTACTAGCACTAGTTTTAAACCACAGGTGATCTAATCATGAACAACAGCCTTGGTATGTTTTACATTTTTGTTGACCAGCAGCCAGCTGGGTTTATGCAGAGGTCTGAAGCCGACAGACGCTTGTCGAGAGTTGGAGTGAAGGAGTCCCCTGGTGGCCACTGAAGTCCCATATTCCCCCAACGTACTACGACTCTGAAAAAAGCACAGCAGAGTCCCTTATACACATGACACCGGTTATTGGGAACAGTCAGTTTAGTTTGGATAATAACAGAAAATATACAAATAATTGACGGAAAAAATTCTAATCCACATTATAACTAAACTCATTACTGTCAACTCTATTACCATAATTCTAAACATTAATAAACATAGGGAGGGGCATGGAAATGGTGTCATGACATATTACTGGGGAAGCACCTTCTCGATTACAGAACACAAATAACAAGAACAGTCGGGTACAAAATTGTACTGTGTGAACCATTAAGATTTGTTTTTAATTTTCAGGAAATGACTGACTGTCCAATCTGCAGAGAGGAGGTCCGCATCAGACAAATATCCGCTGGCCTGGTCCACATCCTCTACCTCAGTGAAGAAGTCAAGGTAGTTTTGGTGCAGGTACAGGTTGAAGAACTCTCCTGACATGTGCGAACGCTCAACAACCAGCTGAGCAAGAAGACATAGAGAGCTGAAATTTTAGATGTTCTCAAAGAACAAATTGACACCGATAAAAATGTTCAATAGCATGTTTGTACCTCAGGGTTTACTTGTAACACATCTCTGTGTTGAAAGGATAGGTGAGATGGGAGACTATGTTCAGAGCTACAATGAGCCGCTTTAGAAGCTCCATGATTTCTTCCTGTTGATAACAAACAACCAAGCTTACACATTTTTCCATCCGTGTGACTTATTAAAATAATCCTATATTTGATCAGCTGAAGAGATATTGCAGCAGTACATCAGACATTACATTCACTTTTTATGGAGTTGGGCAATATCTATGAAAAAATAATAATCTAGACCCATACGTCAATGAGATGTATTTTCTGAAATATAACAGTAAGCAGTATTACAAGCATTATTTTCAATGATGATACACATGAGAATGCGACATTGAACCACATGATACTAAGCAGCAAAAACTGAAAGAGTGTGGAGAGCAAGAGAGAGAGAGACAGTCAGATTTGCAAGGGAAGTAGTTGTGGATATGTGTGAGAGAAAACAACAAATAAAAAAGACGAATTCAGCGAAAAAACAGCTGGTGCAAGTTAGAGTTGAACTAGACTGTTTAGTCCACATTGAGCACTGGTTTAGTCCACTTTCTCAGCAGTGGATTAAAACCAACTCTCCAACAAATACAAAATTTTCACTAAATAGGGAATATTGAACAGGAAATTGTTTGTGGGGATGACACGAAAGTTGCCTGAAGTGTGTTTAAGACTCACGTTTGCAGTGCAAGATCTTTCCCAGGGCTCTGAACAAGAAAAGTGAAGTATCTTTCCCTCCAACAGCCTGTTCATCTTCCTGCTCCATAGTCTGTTTGGACTTTGTCCTTTGGTTTCTTCTTGAAGCAACTTTGCCGAGGGATGTCACATGTTTGTCCTTTTTCATCTTCAAAAGTACCTTTTCCAAGGATGTATCTGGAGAACGATGGTGTTTTAAAGAACAAAAGGTATTTAAAGCATATCTCAATCAGTGCATGCAAACACTCATGACAATCCTTATGGTGGCATCAACCCTAACCTGGGAGAGATGAAAACTGGAGACTGTTGACAGCACTGCGAACATCTCCTGAGCTTCCTGAACACAGCATCTCCAACACTGTCTGGTCTGGCATATGCATATTTCCACCGCTCTACTTAAAATAAGCAGAAGACATAATAGAAAACACAAAAGAACTTGAATAAAATAGTTTATCAACTGCAAGGATTTTTTCTCCCTTTCTTGCCTCTGAAGTTGAAATTCGAGTTAGGACCTTCATCATTGTGGTTGGAGCCACTGGATTAAAACTAGAAACAAAGGATGCACAAGACATCGATCAGGGTAATCCAGTAGCCATTCTGAATAGAACAACCTATAGACCTTAGGTCACCAAATGACAGTTATAATCAACATTCTGTTAATCTATATTTTTTTATTGAAAGTTTTCACATTCTTTCTCATATTAAATTTATGACCAAGACAATAAATATATCAGCACAAAGTTTTAAAAAAATGTGATGAAATTTCCTGGTTTATACAAGAGTTAAATCAAGTTCATGTTAATTTGCATAATATTTAATCTCATTCGTCAAGTCATTACTATCGCAGTTAAAGGTTTTGGATTCAAACCCACCAGGTGTGATATTTCTGTTGCATGTTCTTCCTGTCTCTTCATGGAAATGAATACAGGTTTGATAAAAGGCTTACTTTAGTCCAAACAATCAATACTTTCCTCTTGATTTTGTTTCAATAGAATTCCAAAAAGCATATGAACATTGTTTATATATGACCATTTTGGTGCAAAGAGGCAAGAAAAATAAAGGACGAGCACAAACACACACACACACACACGCACAAGTACACATACATATGATGCTCAAAAAAATAGGGGAGGACTTGAATCATACACTAAAATCTCAATGAACAGAATATTAAAATATTGAAAATCTTAATGCATCATGCAAAATATACACCAAGGGCCACTAAGGCTGCAACATTGCCTTACATTGTCTAATTCATTGAGAACAACATGAAACTAGACCCGGCTTTACGTAACACCAGGCATTGTCCTGCACCAGGAGGATGCAAAATGGGTCTACGGTCAGGGTATTGCTGACTGGCACGTTGAGGCAAGATATCCGTACCCAGACCATCACTGGCCCACCTCAAAACTGATCATGCTAGATGATGATGCAGGCAGTATAACTTTTGAAATGGCATCTCCAGATTCTTTCACGTCCTTAACATGTGCAGTGTGAACCTGCTGTTATCTGGGAAGAAAACAGGGCACACCAACAGTTGCAGCAAAGCAGGTGAATTGATTCACAATTATCTTCAGTTCCTAACTGGACAGATGGATATCTCAGAAGTTTAATTGACTTAGTGCTATACTGTAATGATTGACATTACACATATATTTTTTCACAACACTGCTCGATCTAGTGAAAGTTAAAGAGTACTTATTGTAATGCTGTAATGATCATAAAAACCTGCTATATGATCTAGCGAGTTTTCCCTACTTTTTTTTCAGGGCAATATATCAGGTGTTTAATACAGACACATGACACATGTTTGACATTGACACAGTCAAACAAAAAGTATGCACATTCCATTTATGCTTTACTATCTAATGTTCATCAAACTGAACTTTTAATTCCTAACGTATAAATAATTACCCAACCATTTATTTTCTTTAACTTCTTAGCCCGTGCACAATTAGGGCATTTCCCAGCTGACATTTGGTTACAGGTGGACTAAACTCTGGACAAGTCACAAATCCATCTTAGGGCCAACAAATTCACAAACAACCATTAATATCATTCACACTTTTACTCGGAACAATTTCCAGTCACCGTTCCCCCTGCTCTAGAACTAGGGATGGTGTCCTGGGGGGGGGGATCTCCTACCAGACCTGGGTTTGGGCACTAGTGAGCTCCTGGACAGTCTGTGGTGTTGCTTGCCTGGATGGAAGTTGTAGTACCAAAGAAAGCCATTCAAACGAAGGCGAAAATAAAAATGAAAATGCAAAAAGTCCAGACAGAAAGGTCACAGTTCCCCAGATGGATTTGAACCCAGAACCCCCTCTCTCTGTAGCAGCAGAGCTTAGTATTAACCCACCATCATTATATAAAGGATTATTATACAAGATAGCATTATCAATATATTGAGTAATAATCAGTGTTGTGAAATAACTAAATGTTCTTAAATTGCAGTGTGTCAATCTAGCAGTGAATTGTTCAACCGCCTGTTTAAATGAAAAATATATTATCTCAATAAATATGGCCCTGAATTTACAAAACAATCTTCCCTCATCACTTTAAAGTGAGAACTGAATTGTGTCAGGGTTTTGTGTCCTTGGTGACAATGTGGAACCTGATACTGCTGATGTCCAGCTCATCTTGGATATCTTTGGGGAAAAGAGAGCGCGAGCTGCTGTCACCACTCAAACTGTCTGACACTATGAACACCAGAGGACATCGAGAGGTCTTCACAAAACATCTGGAAGACACACAGCAAGGGGTACGGATGAGAGAGCGCTGATAGATTAATACAAATAGCATCCATTAGGAACACTCTACATAGGACCTCACTATACTGTAGAGGAGCTGTCATCAGGCTTGGAAAATCCTGATGCTGGGGACAAAACATGACTGAAAAATAACTAGTTAAGTCCCAAGACCTTACTTTTCTCTTTCACAAAAAAAAGGAATAATAAGGTCTGCAAGCTGCAAAGTTAAACCATTAGTGCTGGCATAGATACGAATGCTTCAATCTTTACCGTTGTATTGTTGCTTTAAAGCTGTATGTCATCTGGGCATTTTCCTGGTTTCTTAAAAGAAAGTATGAAATATAGGGTAAAATGGGATCTCACCTCAGGATTTCATGCAGACTACCAGGCTGTCTGTAGAACTGGTTTGGGAAATCCTGAGGAGGGATAAGTAGGTGTTGAGGTTCCTTTCCAAAAGTCTAATCATCCTTTGATGAATGTATCAGTTTAACAATTAAAAAACACAGTATTTCAACAGACAACTTTCAATTAGAATGTTTCATTCTAATTCTAATCTGAAGATGTACATTGACTGCATCTAACCTAATGTATTTGTGGATGAAAAGGACACCATTTGCCATTTCAATTTAGGATCCAACCTTATTTCTTAAACAGATAGGAAACTGCCAAGCTGTACTGCTGAATATATTTTGTGCACAAATCAATTAGTTTTAAGTTGAAATATGCTACAAGGAACTTCGTGTAACCACTTTACATTAAATTAGCAACCGTCCTGCAATTTTAAAGTGATTTTCGACATTTACATTTAGGGTTCAACAATTCAAATTTGGTCAATTCTATCTTAAGACCATAAGATGGCAAACAATTGTAGTTTGTAGGGGTTGTCAAAGTGGATCATCGGTTTCCATCTACCCCAGTCCTCCACTTTCTGCTGTCATACCAACCAACTACATATACTCTTTCACAACATTCACAACCCTTCTCTATTGTCTGCAGCACTGAAATCACAATGTGATCCAACTTCAAGATTCAAGAATTGTATTGTCATCTACACAGTGAAAAAAACACAGCGGTTTAAACCATGCAAAGCCATTCTTACTTTGCTTGTCTCGTTTCCCACAAGACAATAATACAAATTAAAATTAAAATAACAATAAAGGGGCAAACAAATAAATTAAAAACCCGAGCTTAAAAGGAACCTGGGCCAAAAAGTAAGGTCCCTGTGCTTGCTGTGAAAAAATGGATTGATTTTATCACAACAACTCATAATGTGGCCCATTAGTGTGTTTTTGATTTGGAGCATGGTCCTGGGGAATTTCCTCCCAGACCTAGACCAGGGCATCAGTGAGGTCCCGGATAGTCTGTGGCACTGAACACAGTCTTCGGATGATTAGAACATTCTTAAATTCTCCATAATGTGCAACTGAAGAGAAGAAGAACGATAAATTGGGGGAAAAGGATTCTGGTTTCATACCTCTACCAATATGAGCTTCTTGTCTGTAGCTCCTCCATCACCCAACATTTTCAGGCAGTTGTACTTGTTGGCTCTCAGTAGAAAGTCCTGGAACTGGACTAACTGGGAGCTGTAGGACAAGCCATTCATACTCCATCCACCTGTTACTGAACATTGGAGAAGCGATAAAAACTGACACAGGATTGTGGTGCAAGAATCTGAAACAGTTTTCATGTGTTCGCCCAGAAAATATTAGTCATCAGTCTACACCCTTGATTTCAAGTACGAACTCATGTTAAAGGTAATTTCATGTCAATTCTTGAGGTATGATAGTAAGGATTTGTCCTCACCGTACTGACTGCTGTTATATGGCTCCATATTGGTTGGATTAGTCCACTCTTGGATCCTGAAACCCAGTTCCAGAGACAATACCCGGATTGTGGCAGTCTTCCCACAGCCTGAAGGTCCTGTCAACAGTAAAATGCCACCACCCTACCGAAGACAAGAGGCAGGCTGAAGTTGAACCTTAAAGACAGACAATAGTCATACTTTCTCAGACTACAGGATAAACTCTTTAGTCCATCTTGGTAAATGGACCGTACTTATATAGTGCTTTTTGCAGTGGAACAGCCACTGTGTACTCAAACATGTCAAACACGGACGTGCCGGGGATCGAACCACTGATTTTCAGATAAGTCGATGACTGCTTTCTGGAGCCACCATCGCCCCACAGGATGTTTCCTTCTATTCAAATTACTAAGTAAAAGGTTGTAACTGAGTCAACTGTTGATCAAAGAGGATGCTTGGAAACAAAGATCTGAGGTTGAGTTATTTAAAATCATGATTTCCTGGAATGAATAATGAAAAACTCAAGTACCTGTGGTGTGTTTATGTGAACCCTTAACCAGTTATCCACTTCTTCTATCTTCTTCTTGTGGACAGCTAGCTCGGCCTACACAAATAAAATTAGTACAAATACTAATGTTAAAAACATTACAGTAATAATATTCATAATATAAACTCCAGTTTCATAATGCCTTTTATAAAGCAAATGTTGCTCAAAAACTTGTACAACAGAGAAATGACATGTACCAAAACAAAAAAGATGTGTATGGGTAATGACTAGTTTATAGTTCCAATTAATTCTGAAAATTAGATTCGATCTTTGCTAATATTATTTTCCACTTATGTTCCTGAATGGCTCTAAATCCAGCACGCAATTTTAAGTTAAGGTAAAGTACATTATAGTCTGTGGCCAACAACTCTCCCTACCTTGATGTAATGTTGGAGCACTTTAGAATTGTCCAGAAGAAAGGCATTTACACTTAGTCCGGTTATTAGCTAAACGTAAATCTATTCATGGACCACACAACAAAAGTAGTCTTTGGTAAGTCCAACCTGTGAACGGGGTGAGTATCTATCCACCCAGGGCTTATCGTGGTCACTTTGGGCTGACTCTCTCAGAAGGTAAGACCTGTGAGAGTCTGAGGTGGCAACCTCTCCTTTCCCCTTCCTGGGTCTCTTAGGTGTAGCTTTGAAGCAATCCTGGCTAGTCTTCCTCCTTCCAAGTGGAGAATAGCCTTCACCTTTAAAATTAGCAAAGGCTGGATCCACCCAGCGGTTCAGCTGTATAAGTACAGTAAAAAAAAAAGTTGTTTAGTATTTATAAGCAACAACTGTTAAAAACACATCTCTAGTCAACATTAATAAATAACAGCAAAATCCCCAAAAAAATAGTAATCAGCACACGGCACATTCCCAATCCCCCTCAAAATTCCAATTAAAAATAAATATCATAATTGCACTAATTAAAACTAGAAAGATGCGTCTGTCATCATTCCTTATATGTGCAATTTCTTGAAAAAAAAAAAAAAAAAGGGTTTACCAGGTGTGCTTCCAAAAGAAACTCTAAAGCAGTGATGCTCACACTTTTTTAGCATGCGAGCTACTTATAAAATGACCAAGTCGAAATGATCTACCTACTACAAAAATGCAAAACATATATTTATTTATAAATATATTGAAGATTCTTTATATCTACAATGTATGTTGATGTACATACATAACCGCATGAGCGAATATTGCACAACACAACACAATTAACTATGTGCATTTTTTGTCGTTACCCGAGTTTATGCTGATGACTTGCACTGAATTGAATCAGCCAGAGATGCATAGTCCGGACAGTAGCTGCAGACAGCCAGCCGCAAGCACACTTCCAAATGTTCATCAGTCATGGTGGAACAGTACTTGGACTTAATGATCGCATGCGATCTAACAATACTACCTTTGCGATCTACTGGTAGATCGCGATCGACGTATTGAGCACCCCTGCTCTAAGGCATAGGTTAACATTGTGGGAACTCAATGTTGCAAACAATAATAACAAAAACAAAACCGTTGATGTGTTTACACCACTTGCTTTAGGTATATAAAACAGTTTTTAAGTTAAAGTAAGACATATTGTTCATAATACCGGATACGCTGAATATTTTTTCCCAAAATGAGGAAAACTAGGAAATATGTATCCAACGACACAGTCGTTAACTCTTGGCAAAAACCTAACTTTGTGCTGATGTTGATAACCCTGCATACCCTAGATACCCCTTTTAGGGGGCAGATGTATTATAAATATATAAAAAATTCAAAACAATGGAAGGATAAAATAAAGAGGTATTCCATATAGATAACGTAGTCGGTTGTGGGGGATTTTAATAAGACGAGTTTAATGTACCTAAGTTTTATGTAGACTGTACAAAAAGGGTGAAAATATTCTGGACTTGATATACTCTTATATTATAATGCATACAGAGCAGCCCCCTTACCACACGATTGGCAACTTGACCATCTTACACTAATGTTAACAGCTACATACGGGCCAAGGGTGACACAAACCCCCTGGATCAAAGGAAATGAAAGTGTGGCCATGGGGTGCTATGGAAACATTGCAGGGTTGCTTTGAATGCATTCAATGGCCCATCTTAAAAGGGTTAGGGTTAGAAGCAGCCATCTGTGAGGGAGTCACAAATCTACAGGAATATACAGAGGCTATGTCAGTATTCATAACCACATGCATATATTTTACAGTGTTTTCAATAAGAACACTTGCTAACAAAAAAAGAAACCCTGGCTGACTGGGAAGGTTCGCTCACTGCTAAAGTCACAAGATGCTGCCTTCGGATCTTTTGACTCTACGGCATACAAGGTGGCAAGAAATAACCTGACAAGAGGCATCAGATAGGCAAAAAGGATGTATGGATTTACACTGGTAAGACATATCACTGACAACAAAGACAGGCGGTGGCTTTGGTAGGGGTTCCACACAGTAACAGGATTTAACCACCCGCTGCAGACAGACCACAGTGACCCACCTTTACTAGATTACCTCAATGCCTTTTACATATTGTTTGAGGCCACCAACAACAAAAGTGCACAGAGACTTCCATCTTCAACCACAGACCCGGCACTCCAGCTGTCCACTGAAGAAGTTAAAAAGGTCTTCTCCTAACATAAACCCTTAGAAAGCTGCTGAACCAGATAATATACCATGGTGTGTCCAAAAAGACGATGCAGAACAGCTTTAGGTAATCTCCACTGCCATATCCAATACCTCCCTCAGCCAAGCCAGAGTGTCTACTTGCTGGATGAGAGCAACTATAACACCTTGGTCAAAAACCAAACCCATTCATTTTGAACAATTTCTGACCTGTAGCCCTAACTCCAGTTGTCATGAAAGGGTTTGAGAAGCTTGTAATGCAAGCAACACATAAAATCAGTTCTCAATGCTGACCTGGATTCTTTACAGTTTGCGTACAGAGCTAACCAGTCCCCAAACGATGCTTTATCCACAAAGCTTCACCTCAATTTGTCAATTTTGGATAATAGGAAAACGTATGCCAGGATCCTATTCATCAACTTCAGCTCTGCCTTTAACACTTTTATACTAAAGCAGCCTGTGGAGAAACCAAGAATCTTGAATGTTGACACTGGCATCTTTAATTGGATCCTGGACCTTTTTTCTTTGCGCGCCAGGTTTGTTAAACAAGTTAACAAACAATAATACAAATGTTGGTTTCATCAGCAATGATGATGAGACCTCTTACAGGAGGGAGATGGGGCAGCTGGTTGCATGGTTCAGAACATACAACTTCGCCTTCAACACGGTAAAACCCAAAAGAGATTATCGTTGATTTCAGAGAGGCCAGCTCAAATCATCATCATCCACTTAATATCAGTGTTTCTGCCATGGAGAGGGTGTACAGCACCAAATACGTGGGTGTACTGCTTGTCGAGGACTTCACTTCCAACAGCATCACTGCTGCCGTCATCAAGACGGCCTAGTGGCAGCTCCATCCCCTCCAGAGGCTAAGGAGAGCAGGCCCTATTCCAGCCAAGAACATCTTTTACAGTAGAACCATCAAAAGCCTACTCACCTTCAGCATCAGCTCCTGATTTGGCAACATAACTGCCAAAAAAACTAAACAGGATAGTGAGAACGGCTGGAAATATAGTTGGTGTCCCACTGCCATCCCTGCTGGACATCTACTACCAACGCTGCATCCACAGAGCCTCCAACATCCTCAGCGGCCAAGCCTACCCCTCCCACAGCCTCTTTTCTCAAATGCAGTCCAGAAGGAGATACAGGAGCGATCACAACAGAACCCCTTGCTGTCAGACATTTCTCAACTCGCAGCATGCATGTCCTCTCCTCCTCCTTTCACTCTTTAACACACTTATAAGGCTGCTGAAGGACTAAAATGGCAAAAGCACAAACAAAATAGTCCTCATGGATGTAGTTTATGGAATTTATACATTCCTTTTTTTACCTCTGGAACAATGCACTTTATAAATGACTAATGTCTGCTTTCAATTATGAAGTCTCAGCCAATTTTTATTTTATTTTACATATTTCTATTTTTATTGTTATTTATTTGATACGAACTGTTTTTCTTGCCTTGTAAGGTGTTTTAGGAAGGAAGTGCATTGAAGGTGACAAATAAAGGAAAATCCGAATTTGACGACAGCAGAGAGTTTGTTTTTAACACAAACTCTAAAAGAATTGAAGGTAAAGTAAGAAATATGTATAAAATTTAGAATAAATAATAATTGTTTAAACAGGTCAAAGAAAATCTGTTAGGAGAAGTGATAGACCAAGGCTGTTAACAAATCATAAACCATTGGCAAATGAAAACATTCTGGTTCCATAGATAAATCCCACAACATCAAAATTTGGTCAGACCCATCGAATTCCCTTTAGACAGATTTACACTATACACTATGTATGTTTATTTTTTGTAAGTTTTTTTTAAACTTACCTGGCTTGGTGCAGCTTTCTCTCCCAGGGATAGTTTGTTCATATTTTATGATAGTGTTTCACACTGAGGGTATCAGTGCAAGGAACTGCTGACAGCAGGAATAGTTGTTGATGTGGTAGCTGTTACATCTGGTTAACACAAGGCAGTAAAAGAGCACAGTTATGTGGAAATTATCTTAGAAAAACTGTGTAAAACTGTGTATGAAACTGTATTTCTATCGATGTTCCCAATAATCATAATAATAGATTGTAAAATATCTGAGCCTATGGCGACACTACAGGTGAAAGTGATACAATTCTTTTTTATTTCAAATTCTGAACAGCCAAGGCAAAAAGCCTTGTGTGAACATGTCTGTACCATGATCCCAAATTTACAACAAATTGCTCATGAGCAAGAAAACTTGGGTATGCCAGTTTCGATATCAAAAATCCTGAGACTTGATTACAAATATACAAATGTAATATGTGAAACACCTCGGGGTTTTACTTTTTCGATCTTTAATTTCTATACATCCCGGTAAAAATAAATGAAAAAAAAATTATAATGCCTATTCAAAGTTAGAGGTAACTGTTTCTTACTAAAATGGGTCCACTTCATGACTGCGGTAAAGATATTCATAGATTTGAACTTCATGGATACAATAACTGATTACCTAATTATTTTTAAGTATAACCATTAGAATACCCCCTAGAAGTTGTTGTGTTGAATCTGTTGACCTTACAGTGTATTGCAGTGATATGTTTATTTTTCTTCCAAATAAGAATTCACCATAATTAAAAAAAAACATCTTTCCAAACTAGTTGTAGTAGTATAACCATTGGAAGACCCCTATGTTTGTTATGATTATTGTGACAAAGTTCAATGGAACAGTGAAAATAATGAATTTTCTAAGAAATCGTAATTAACCACAGTGATACAAAAGCTACATTTTTGGTGAGGATGCTCTGCATATGAATAACCTATTGCAACTTGTAGACGGTCTCTGCTCACTCCGCATAAAGATCAACGTTAAATCGTCAAGCGACGGGTATTTGAGGAAAAGGAGGTTTCAGCTCGTTGTCTACCTTACTAGTATACGAAGGAGCGGTCGGTGGGTCTCAAAAACAGTTCGCTAAAGAGATATTGATCCAGGAAGTTTGTAACTTTGAATTTCTTTCTAACTTCAATGCAGTCACTCGATGCCATTATGAAAAACCCATATCTTGTTGATAACTCATAAACTACAACTCCTAATAGCAAGGACATGTGGTCTGTACTATTAGGAGTAGTTTTACTTAATTTGATATATTTAGTTTATTGTAAGCTAACATATCAGTGAACCAACTTACTTTGGTTGATCATTTGATGTGTTAGAAGCAGAAGACGATGTTTTCGCTTCTTTTAACCTTTGAACAGAACTTATACTTACCTATCTTTTATTCAACGAGAGGTTTACGTTGTTTAACAGAACAGTTATTAACAGAGTAAAACTGGAGTTAACGTTCTTAGTAGTAACAACACATTCTTCCTCGGTCGAAAATTTAATAACATGATCCACTCTACCCCTGATAGGCTTATGCAGATTACTTCACTCTGACTCTAACCAATTATCACTTCCGAATGCCTAAACCTCATGCGCTCAAACCGAAAGGCGTCAAGTGATCGCCAATCAGAGGCACGGGACTGCAAGTACTTCCTCTGCCATCCCGAGGCTGCAAGTGCCTCAAACTAAACATCCGTTGCCGTAAAATTGTCGTAAATCCTCACATTGTAGCAGTATACGGTTTGTTGATGGAAATCTGTAAAAGCTAAAAGTCCTTCGCACCTTTTATTTTGTATGTTTACACTTATTTAGATTCATTTCTTAAAAGTTAGCAACGAATTAAATCTTCCCCAGATTTCTAATTAGATAATTATCATTTAGAATTTTATATAATTCGATTTTTCTGTCTTTCAGGTTATCATTACCAAAACACGTGTTGGATAGAAAAACCATGAAGATGAAAAAGCGACCAAATATTCTTCTAACAGGTAAAAACATACTTCTGTTGCGTGTCTTTCAGCTACATTTCACACTTTATTTTCTTTGTTCCTATTCATACAAGAACCCCGCTGCTGACATAGTCAGTGAAGACTTGGTTTGTCTGAAACGTTGTTACTGTGAGTCACTGTAAGTAGGACAGACGATGTGTTTTTAATACTGCGTATTTGTATATTGCTCTTATTTCCATCAACAATAAAGTAATTTACATTTATTAGTCAGATTGACACACAGATGAAGAACGTGGGGTTTTGTCCTGGGCTTCACCTAGCACTTGAACAGTGTCATTGAGAAGACTCTCAATCTCACAAACTACCCCTCTAAAATATGAAAATATCAGTAACAATCTAACTACTGCACTATTCCATTCAGTGATAAGCTGCAAAACCACATTAAGAGACAGACTTACAATACAATGCTGTTCCAGTCAGAGACACAAATTATTCTTGCCTACTGCACTACACTGTCACAGTCATCCCTTCACCATCAATTGTTCTGTGCTTTAATAATAAATCTTAACCCATATTGTCAAAGACGTTGCTGTTCAAATAAAAATGAGAGCAATGCAAAGACTTTGCTCAGATGTGAGAGAATTCCACGGTGTGTGATTTTTTTTTTTTTGAGATGTACGGTTGGTGAATTCTATTCAGATAAATCCTGGAATGAAAGGATATCGTATCTCAGTCCTCTCCTGAAGTAAATATATATAAGACAAATTAGAGACAGACATGTCATGACTGACACAGAGTTTATCTTATCTCATGATTAACAAAATATTCTATTTTTCAGGTTTGAGTTCTGACTAGCCCCAGGTGCATATTCTTCATTTTAACACGTGTTTGTGTCGAGAGAAAATTATAATTTCATTGTAAACCTTGAAATATTTCAATGTTTACCTGTTAAATAAAGGTTTGTCTTGTCCCCATCTCAGAGAGTAAGGGACTCCCTTGACCTCACGCTACCTCCAAATAAGAAAACATTTTTGGATGATTTTCCTTTTTGATGATTTTTGGATATAATGTCCTTTTTCTGCTGACTCGCCAGTTTACTCAATACATAAAAATATTGACGTGACTCAGTTACTACCTATGCTGTTGCCTCTGAGGAAAAATAATTCTGATTCCCCATTCTGGCTTCAGAACACTTTTAAATAACTGCTTGCACGGTAAAGGAGCCACTACCCTATTCAGGACAGGCTGTGTTTAAGGGACATTTGATTGAAAGAACAGATGATGATTTTGTATTACAGGAACTCCTGGTGTTGGAAAGACAACATTAGGAAAGGAGCTGGCCGAGCGGACAGGACTGACCTATGTGAACATAGGAGACCTGGCACAGGAAGGTAAAAACTTGATGAGACACACAATCTGATGAATCCTTCTACAAATCAGAACTGTTTTTGTGCTGCCCTAGCTGGCCCTTATTATTGAGTAGAGTGTTCCACAAGACCTGACGCCTGCAATTCCACTGATTACTCAGCATTCCTCTGCCGAAGATTTTTCTTCTGTCTGGCTGTCTAAGATGCGTCAGAATGCATGACTTTATACAATTAAACTTACAGCTGGCTACTCTTTCCAATTAGCCTACTACTTTAACTTCTTTTTTGCACTTATATCCAGATAATGGCAGTGAGTTGTTCTAAGACTGTGCTAATTACACTCATTATCTTTCTCTAGGACAACTCTATGATGGCTATGATGAAGAGTACCAGTGTCCAATCTTGGATGAGGACAGGGTGAGTGCAACATGCTGGTTCTAATGTTCTGACTAGCTCTGCAGAAAACAACTAATTTGAAATCACTGCACCACTCTGCTCTATTATTCTACATTGTTATACTCCTAAGCTTAATGTACCAGGGTTCATACTCCCAACTTTAGAGAGGGAGATTTAAGGAGATTTTATGTAGATATACAAATGAAAGACACTAGTGTCAGGGAGTCATTTAACTTGTTAAATGATGCAATAAATTACATCTTTTACCTATAACCTTGACTGCCCGTTAAATTTGCGTATAAAGAGTATATTAAAAAGTATATTAAACTCAGACACATATTACATGGCCACCAGAATTATTAGCACCTTTTACAAAACAATAAATAATAAAGTCAGACCAAAATAATGTCTTCATTTTCAATACCCATGGTTTTTATTTGAAAGTATTCGCTACCTTTCATCCAAGTAACAACATTATTAAAACATTACATTCTTAAGATAAAACATATATTTTTTACTAAAACGTGTGCCCAACAATTATTGCCACTCCTAGGAAATCTAGCAATTGAAAGATATCCAAAGTATATTAATAGTCCGTTTTTATATTCTAGGTACTCCTGTTTGAGTAGGAACTCTAGTGATGGACAGCCCGACATTAGATACAAGAAAGTCCCTAAACAAGATTTGAATTTTGGCTGGCACGGGATGGTTCCTGTGGGCGCTTTGCTTTAATACTGGGCCCAGTGCAGTACCAAGATCCCAAATGATAGCTTGTGCTAGTCGGAAACCACTAATCAGTCACTCAATATCATTGGCCAGAAGGTAATGATGGTCCCGGAAGAATCACTCCATCCAAAGTTGTTTGTTTGCCACATCTTCCAGCAGTGCCAAAGCAGCCATTGTGCGTCATTACAACAGTGTAAATCACAAACAGTTCAATGCATCATGTTAAAATATTAATAATGATATAATTTGTAAATTAGCTTTTAAAGTACGATTAATGCACTTCACACAATGCATTTAAAACTTAGACTTAAATCAAACTTAGAGCACAAGTGTACACACTATGAAACAGAATATACTATATATAAAACCAATAAATTAAACTGCACTTGTATCGGAATGTGGCATCGAAAAGGACTTCCTTGTAAACGTCTTCTGTCTGATTCGTTTACTTTTTGATTTGTGAGAATGAATTCCAATATCATATAAATATTGTTTGATAATGACAGAAACATCTGATGATTTGTTTGCAATGACAGACATATCTTTATCTGTATATTTATTTTCCAGGAAGAATGAAAACAATCTTTTGATTATTTTTTGTTTTTTGTGGAGTGGTTTGAGAGGTTTTATTTGGACCTATTTTACACACTGGTATTAATTTCACACTTCGTTTCTGTTTCATCCTTTTTTCATCTGAGTTGTTGTTAGCCCCATGGGGGCATAGGACAGACTTTATGCGGCGGTCCACTCATTATCCCTTCAAGTTTACTTTTTATATTACTTTACGTTGGAGGAGCAGCAGCTCTCTGTGGGACCTAACGCAGACGTCGGAGGGGGAAGCGTGCCGGTGCACTTATTAAACTGCGTCAGCGGGGATTCCGAATGGCACTCCCCCCAATTCACCCTGCGAATGTCCGCTCTCTGGTAAATAAGATGGATGAGCTGCTGCTGCTCAATTCAACCAACTTGGACTTTCGCAGATCCGCCGCCCTGTGCTTCACTGAAACCTGGCTCAGTGAGCACATCCCGGACAACGCGCTTTACCTGCCGGGCTTCCAGCTGCTCCGAGCAGACCGCGTAACGGCGCTCTCGGGGAAGACGAAGGGAGGCGGTGTCTGCTTCTAAATTATTGACGGTTGATGCACGGATGTCACAGTGCTGAAGAAATCATGCAGTCCTCATTTTAGAAACTTTATTCATCAAATGCAAGCCGTTTTATTCTCCACGGGAGTTTTCCTCCTTCATACTGGCTGGAGTTTACATCCCACCCCAGGCGTGCGTTAGTGAGGCGTAACAACACCTCGCTGACCAGATTTCTGATCTGGAACATGAACACCCATACTCTCTACTCATCATTCTTTTGGACTTTAACAGAGCAAACCTCAGCCACAAACTGCCAAAATATAGACAACACATCACGTGTCCCACCAGGAACACTAACACGCTGGACCACTGCTACACCACAATAAAGGATGCATATCACTCTGTCCCCTGTGCAGCTCTGGGACTCTGATCATTGTATGGTCCATCTCATCCCGTTCTACATGCAGAAATTAAAATCTGCTAAGCCTGTAGTCAGGAGGACCCACGAGGCAAAGCCGGAGCTACAGGCCTGCTTTGACTGCACTGATTGGAGTGTCTTTGAGGATGCTGCCTCAGACCTGGATGAGTTGACTGACACTGACGGCTTACATCAGTTTTTGCGAGGACATGTGTGTGCCAACAAAAACATTCTGCACATACAATAACAAACCCTGGTTTAGTGCCAAACTCAGGCAGCTTTGTCAGACCAAGGAGGAAGCTTAAAGGAGTGGTGACTGAGTCCTGTACAAGCAGGCCAGAAACACACTGACCAGGGAGGTCAGAGCAGCAAAGAAGTGCTACTCTGAAAAGCTGAAAAACAAGTTTTCAGCCAAGGACCCAGCATCGGTGTGGAGAGGCCTGCGAGAGGTCACCACAGGAAACCAACATCCGTTGCTGTGGAGAGCTTTCAACTAGCTGAGGAGCTGAATAGGTTTTATTGCAGGTTCGACACCCGCTCTGAACTATCAACACCCCCTGCCCCTATTACACCCCTCCCCACTGACCCCAAGCTTAGAATCTGTGAGACCAAGGTGAGGAAACTGTCTCAGAGACAAAAAATCAGAAAGTCTCCAGGCCCAGACGGCGTGTCCCCCTCCTGCCTGAAAGCCTGTGCTGATCATCTGGCCCCATCTCCACACAGATCTTTAATAGATCACTGGAGCTGTGTGAAGTCCCCTATGCTTCAAACACTCCACCATCATCCCAGTCCCCAAGAAATCCGCCATCACAGGATTAAATGACAACAGACCAGTCGCCCTGACGTCTGTGGTCATGAAATCCTTTGAGAGAATGGTCTTGTCCCACCTGAAGGACATCACAGGCCTCCTGCTGGACCCCCTGCAGTTTGCCTACCGGGCAAACAGGTCAGTGGATGATGCAGTCAACACGGGACTGCACTTCATCCTGCAACATCTTGACTCTCCAGGGACATACACAAGGATCCTGTTTGTGGAATTCAGTTCAGCGTTCAACACCATTGTACCAGGAACACTTTGCTCCAAACTCCTGCAGCTCCCTGTACCAGCGTCCACCTGCCAGTTCATGATAGACTTCCCGATGGACCGGAAACAGCAGGTGACACTGGGTAAAATATCATCCTCCACCAGGACAATCAGCACGGGGGCCCTACAGTGCTGTGTGCTGTCACCTCTACTCTTCTCACTCTACACTTCTGACTGCACTTCTGACGACCCATCTGTCAAACTCCTGAAGTTTGCGGAAAACACAACGGTCATCTGCCTCATCCAGGACGCCGACGAGTCTGCATACAGACGGGAGGTTGAACGGCTGGCATTCTGGTGTGGTCACAACAACCTGGAGCTGAACAAGCTCAAAACTGTAGAGATGAGAGTGGAGTTCAGGAGGAACCCCCTGTCTCTGCCCCCCCCCCTCGCTGTACTGAACAGCACTGTGTCTGCTGTGGAATCCTACAGGTTCCTGGGAACTAAAATCTCTCAGGACCTTAAGTGGACATCCAACACAGAAAAAATCATCAAAAACGCCCAACAGAGCATGTACTTCCAACGCCAGCGTAGGAAGCCCAACCCGCCTCAGGTGCTGCTGATCCAATTTTACAGTGCAGTAATCCAGTCTGTTCTCTGCACATCCACCACTGTTTGGTTTGGATCTGCTACCAAACAAGACAGAAACAGACTACAACAACAATTAGATCTGCTGAAAAAATCATCGGATCCAACGTGCCCTCCATCCAGGACCTATACTCCTCCAGAGTCAGGGAACGGGCAGGAAAGATCCCTGCAGACCCGTCACACCCCGGACACAACCTGTTTCAACTGCAGACCCGTCACACCCCGGACACAACCTGTTTCAACTTCTCCCCTCTGGCAGGCGCTACAGAACTATATATAACTACCAGACACAAAAACAGTTTCTAGCCACTGTTTGACTAACAATTAAAACCTGTGTCAGTGTTGTACAATAACCTTGATCACCTCAATATACAATAACTACCTCCAACTGTCCTTACTCTGACATCTTTGCACTGTCATATATATTTATATATACAAATTAATACATTTATATTTAAATGTATATAGCCTGTACACAAGATCATCTCCATTTGTTTATAGCTTGTATATTTGTTTATAGCCTTGTCCATTTAATTTAAAATTATTTATATGACGTTCGTAGTGTGAGAGCTCAGTTAACCGGAGTCAAATTCCTTGTATGCATATACATGGCCAATAAAGCTGATTCTGATTCTGATTTAATACCATGGGTTGCGTAGAATGTGCCGTATGCCTTCTTTTTCTTGCATGCATCATTTATAAATGATGCCCCAGAGTGGAGCTCAATTACTTCCATTCATTCATTCATTATCTCTTGGAGACAACATGAACACAGTTATCACTCTATCGCTAACTGAACTAACATTTCAAACTGCAAAAGTGTATATTAGTCCAACACTTATTAAAATAATTTGATCGCTGTGACTATTTGTAAAAGCAGCACCAACATACAACAGCATGCTCATTTGTCTCATTTGTTCCCTTTTTCTATTCATGCATTTCCTCGAGGGGAAACCATTTATATCCAATTTTTCAGAGTTAAAGACCTGTTATTTTAAGCAACCATGCTAAGGTAACATTCATTTGGAATAGAAATATTGTAGATAAACCTAAGACCAAATACCCCTCTTCTCAAAGAGTTTTGACAATATCGTTAAAAAAAAGGGATGGCCTTCGATCTAAGAGACAAATGCATCCCCAAAAACCAACTCTTGGACCTACTCCAGAGTTCTTCTACTTTTATGTTGGACTAAACTATGTTGATATTGTTAAGGGGATTGCAGAGGAAGTTTAGTAGTGAGGTGTGTTCAATTTTCAGTGGGCAAGAAACATCAAGTTGATTTTCACTACAGATTGAATGACATCATACAGCCGCTGTTGATCACTTTCTGTGTTTGATAGCTTTTTTCTCGGCATCATTTCCATGAAAATAACGGCTACTAACGTCCCCTGTGCGTCTCGTCCAAAGCTAACGGCTAATAACGGGCTAGTCTCCACGACTGGCATGATGATGAATTATTCCGTCTCCCAACTGATGAAATTCAACAACTACAACACTCCGTTGTGCATATCGGTTATTAAACAACTTGGACTCCTTCGCCGGCCCCGTTACATTCACAGAAGTTGCCGTTCTAAGTTTGTTTACTCCCGCTCCGATTACCCCATTCCGTCCTTTAGCTCTGACGTGCGCACTATCGCGTCTCAGACGCCTCATCAGAATGCTGCAGCCTTTCCCATTACTTATGGACTTTCCTCGATAAAATCATCCACTGTGCGGGTTAGAAAACTTGGAGTGGATTTCAGTCTTCTTCGGCCAATACAGAGACTCACTGCTCCAGCTAGTATTAAAATCGAACTCTTTAATTCACAATCTCCCACAAACAAATCATGCCTCATACATGACCACATCCTGGAAAAATGTCTGGACGTTATGTGCCTTACAGAAACCTGGCAACAACCAGATGATTTTTCTGTCCTGAATGAGACCTGTCCCGCCGGTTACAGTTACCTCCAGAAAGCCCGCAGCACTGGTCGTGGTGGTGGTCTGTCTGTCATCTACCGCAGTGATTTGGACTTGTCTCCACTGCCATTGCCAGAGATCTCTTC
>VRLP01002870.1:0-76365 GCA_009660295.1 Lophius piscatorius
CTGTGTGAACCTGGACTGTTTCACTGTATGAACCTGGACTGTTTCACTGTATGAACCTGGACTGTTTCACTGTATGAACCTGGACTGTTTCACTGTATGAACCATGACTGTTTCCCTGTGTGAACCTGGACTGTTTCCCTGTGTGAACCTGGACTGTTTCACTGTATGAACCTGGACTGTTTCACTGTATGAACCTGGACTGTTTCACTGTATGAACCTGGACTGTTTCACTGTGTGAACCTGGACTGTTTCACTGTATGAACCTGGACTGATTCCCTGTTTGAATCTAGACTGTTTCACCGTATGAACCTCGTCTGTTTGACTGTGTGAACCTGGACTGTTTCACTGTATGAACCTGGACTGCTTCACACTTTGTTCACAGAAGAACAAAAATAATGTACCTTTGTAGACGTGTTCTTTTCTCCTGAGGTATATGCTTTTGTTTCTAACTAGATGAAACATTAAAAACCTTCCAATATCATGAATGTCCCTTAATAACCCCCTAATTCTGTTTCCTGCTCACAGCAAATTGTTTCAGAAGAAAATTGAGCACCTTTTCGATCCCAGCTACCTGAACCGAGACTCAACTGGGAATGCTTCCACTCTCTACAGGTGAGTGGAGAACTTTTCTCCAGGTGTTAACCATGATAAAGATAATTACCGTCCTCTTCTTATGTGTGTTTGTGTGCAGGTGTGGTCTGTGCCTCAAACTAGTGACCAGAGACACGGAGAGGAAGATCTCGTGTGTTCCAGGGAAAATCAACATTGATGCTCGTGGAGAAATCATCTATACACACACCAGGTATCATAGCAGAAACTCTAGAAATGTGTTTCACCAACTTAAAAGACTGAGAAATGGCCCACATATCCGGTCTGTGAAATCGGCAATTAATTCCTATTAGAATTATTGTAATCATTTTAACTAACATACATCGTAGGTGGCTGTAAGTATATAGCTTTGTAGTCCGCTAAATCACTCAAAGCGCGTTACAATTCCAGACAGCATTCACACAAACAGTGATGATGATGATCATCCAGGCGCCAACTGTTCATGAGGAGCGGTAACCATTCACGCCATCAATCACTCAGCAATGGAACGGCCATTGGGAGCAACTTGGGGTTCAGTATCTGGCTCAAGGACACTTAGACATGTAGACTGCAGGGGCGGGGATAGAACCACCAACCTTCAGATAGGTGGACGACAGCTCTACCAACTGAACCACCGTCACCCCATCCATATTATCTTAAACACAAATATTAATTTATTTTCAGGATTTTATTTCAGGATTTGCATGATATGTATTTTTAAGCCTTACAACATGGAACGCATGAATGAATCTTTTCTCTGACACAAGTGGGGTATAAAAAAAAAAAAGAAGCTCTTTCAATGGGGAGATTTTTGTCTTTAATTCTTGTCTGTATCATGAAATGTAAGGAAGAATTTATTGACATATTATTGGATCTGAAGATGAAATGACAAAATTTTCCCTAAAAAAATAATCATCACATCTTTACAGATTTGATGCCAATGACATCAGCGCCTAAATGATCAAACCAAAAAAAGACAAAAGTGTCCATAGCGAGCCACATGGGTTAAAGAGGTGAACTGCTGATCACCGTGTGTTTGTGTCCGTTTGCAGACGGAAGAGCTGGGATGTACACGAATACATAACAGGTCTATATGAGGAGCTGAAGTCTTGGGTCCTGGTCTACTGGAGGATCTGGGGAACCATCAACTACCTCACCTGCTCCAGATGCCAACAGGTGTGTGTTTGTGTGTGATACCAGTCAACCTGACGTCTACGGCGCCATACATCGGGCCTCAGCTCCAGACTTTCCGTCTCTGCAGGTGTTTACGTGTTCAGAGCTCACTCATTGCAAGTACCACCCAGACAGCGTCTTGTACCCCAGCACGGGTTCAGAGAAAGGCTGGCGTGGTGCAGGGATCTACCCCTGCTGCAGCCAGAGGGTTCTCCGCTTTGATCCCACCGGGATACCAAAGGTGTGGATGCACTCACACACACGTTCTCACTGTCGCCAAAGTCCACGAAAAGCTATGAAGAGTGTTTTTCTATGTTTATCTGAGAGGGTTCAGATAAACGTTGTTTTTCAGGAGCTTTTCAGGAGGATAAGCTAACTCAGATTTATACCAAATACAGGATATACCATATATTATATTATATGTGTGAACTATTTGCTCATACAGAAGAATAACAAAAAAAAAACAACAACCGGGAAATGATTGTGGTAGTGGTAGGGAGCAGATGGTCTCACATATGATAGGGGTTTCAGCTGTGACCGCCAGTCCTGGTACTGATCTATCAAGTGTGCATGTGTGTGTGTTTAGGGCTGCAAGAACAGAGACCACATAGTGAGCTTCCCCGACGAGCAGAGCTGTGACGAGGTGACGTCAGCTCAGATCAGAGTTCTTAACGACCTGCTGCTGCACAGAGAAGCCGTGTGTTTGTCGAACACGCCAGACGGGTGAGAACCAGAATGTGTGTGTGTGTGTGTGTTTCTATCTTTTTTGTCTCTCCCACTATTGGGACACAATCATGGGAGGGAGGCCCAAAGCCTGATCTGGCGCAGAGAGTGTTTCAGTCAGAACAGACATCACACCCTGACTCTACTTTCGCTTTTATCTTTTTTCTCTCTCACTCTGTCCCTTCGCCTCTCTCTTCCCCTCTCCCTCTCCCTCCCCGTCTCCCCTCTATCTTCCTCATCTCTTTCTTCCGGCTCTCACCAACCACTCTCCCCCCCTGTCTCCTTATCTATATGTCTCTTTTCTCTCTCCCCCTCTCTCTTGCCTCTATTTCTCAGTGTTTCTTCCTCTCCCTTCATGCTCCCTCCTCTACCTCTCTCTGTTCTTTACAAAAACTCTAATCATCACGACACACCATCACGAAGTAGAACTCACGTCATCTGTGCGTGTGTGTATGTGTGTGTGTTTGTGTGTCACAGTAATGAAGAGAGTCCAGCCAGTGCAGAGAAGGTTCTGGCCTGTGATGTCTTTATGGGATGTCTGCGAGGGGACGGAGCCTCTGTAAGTGTTTCAAATGTTTCCCTCTACATGTTTGACTCGTTACTACACATGTGATTGTTCTTGATCTGAAATGAGCTACTTCCTCTTTTTATCCAGTTTTCCCTCCTGAAAAACTGGAGTCTGCAACTGGTAGGACTTTCTCTCATCTCTTTCTGTCTTATACTCTTAACACCGATCATCCTGTTAGCTGACTCTAACACAGGAAACTACTGGTTCCTTTAGAGGGGCAGAATTTATTACTTTAGTCACACCTAGAGATTCAGGGTGGGGCCAATTAAGTCAGGTGTCAGGTCAGAAATGTTATCTCCTCCAGAAGCAGCAGTCCCTGCTGTCAGAGGATGAGGAGAACACCACAGGCTCAGAGATCACTGAGGATGAGGTGGGGGACGAGGAGGAGCTGTCCAAGAAACAAGGTGGGTGACTTATGTCATGTGATCATTCTGCGTGTTATAGCTAGAGTCAGAGGTGCAGCGCTGTTCTTTTACAGTCACCTGTATTCTTCAGTAATAACGTTTTCTGTAAACGATGCTGAAGAAAACCTCTTTCCAAATTTACAGAGTTTTATTTTAAAGGAGTAGTTCACCATGTTGGAAATAATTCGTTTTTGATTGATATCAGTCCCGTAACCCTAATTACAAAATAGTTGGGACCAAAAACAACTACTTCTCATCAGACTGTCTCAAAACGAAAGACAATTTGATTATTATAATTCCTTTTAAACCCAAGTGTAATATAATACAGTACAAAGTTATTATTCTTTATTGTCTTTATTTAATTTTTTAAAATTAAATACTAATCATTCTCAATGTCACGCCTTCAACTGGTTTTAAAAAGTTTGAACAGTTGTGTGACATCAGCGTTTCTTTTAACAACACACAGGAAGCGTCAGGAGGACAGGACACAAATTGTTGAGGTTTGAAGGCTGAATTACGTCTCAGTCCTGCTGGATGTAGGACTTTGTGGGCTCTGTTGTCATGTTTGGAGCTTCATAATCCATAACATATTTTTGATGGGGGATAGGTCTGGACTGTTGAGACCAGTCTAGTTGCTGGAATTGACTCCAAATCCATGCTGTTGGAAGATGGCAGAATCATCTTGATGGAATAAGATTAAGGACAGACTTTTTCAGGACATTCCTGAAAAAGATATAGTCTGGATGTGAGCAGATGTTGTTCCAGAACTTGTATGAACATTGTTGAAACTCATCAGACCATAGGACACTTCTTCTGGATGTTGTGAACACATGACTTGTGCGTCTCATCCTGAAGAAGAAGAAGCCGTGTGTTGCGCTTCCTGTTTTTAAAGTGTTCATTAGCCCATGTAGTAACATGCTTCACAGAAACATGTTTGATGTTCCTAAGGGGTCAAAGGTCCTGTGCATTCAGTTTTGTGAAGAGGTTTACTCCAGATTTTCCGACTATTTTGATGATTCTATGGTCTGTAGCTGTGAAATCAGAAATTCTGGCCAAATTTTTTTCTCAAACCAACTGAGCTTTTATACTTCATCACTTGTTACTCATCCTCCTCTTTACCTGGGTTATGGTCAAATCAACTTTTCCACATTTTGTGTGTCTCCTTTTCACTTTTAGGATACGTGTTGCAGCATAAAACATGGTTGATGTATGGATGGATGGTTGGAGGATGGATGGATGGTTGGAAGATGGATGGATGGATGAATTGATGGATGGATGGGTAAATTAATGGATAGATGGATGTTGATGGATGGATGGATGGGTAGTTGATGTATGGATGTATGGATGTATGGTTGGAGGATGGATGGATGGTTGGAAGATGGATTGATGGATGAATGGATGGATGGATGGGTAAATGAATGGATAGGTGGATGGTTGATGGATGGATGGGTAGTTGATGTATGGTTGGAGGATGGATGGATGGTTGGAAGATGGATTGATGGATGGATGGATGGATGGATGGATGGGTAAATGAATGGATAGATGGATGGTTGATGGATGGATGAATGGGTAGATGGATGGATGATTGGAGGACGGATGGATGGTTGGACTAAAGATGGATGAACCTTTGATAAATGGATGGTTGATGAATGGATGGATTGTTGGAGGATGGAAGGATGGATGGATGGATGGATGGACGACAGATCAAGTGTTACAGCAGCTCACCAAAGTTCAAAGTTAGGATTTCGAGGAAAGAAAAATAAGTAAATAATATCATAAAGATTAAAAATAGAAACACTATTTAAATTCAGAGAAATGAAATCTCCTCCTGCTCATTTAACATCTGCTGACAGGTTTAATCCGAGGCTCATAACAGCTCTTCTTCTAGTTTTTTAACCGTTTGGTTATTGTTCTTATATATTCTTATTTGGTTTTAAGGAGCTTCGACCTTCATCCTAGCGCCGTCCTCGGTTTCCTGACAGTCAGCTCTCTCTCTCTCTCTCTCTTCGACTGTTTTAATCACCCCAGACAGTTTTTAAGATTGCATTTATTTGTAAGTTATGTCTCAGTGAATCATGTGACCTTCATTGCGGTGCTGGCAGCATCATTAATCACTATTTATATCTCATCACCACTGGCCTCAACACCCCCTCACACACACACACACACACACACACACACACACACACACTTTCATCATGTTTATTTTTAACCCTCTCTGTGCCTCCTGCACAGTATTAATGTAATTAGAGTTTCTCTGGCTGCCCAGCAGATGGTGTCAGGCGCCATCGGCACGCCGCTCATCATGTTTTCTGTTTCCAGCTGCTAAGAAGGCCAAGAAAGCCCAGAGACCTCTGAAGAAACAGGCGTCCTCGCCAAACCTCCAGCGCCGAGACAAACCGGAAAAAGTGAGTCTGTGACCTCATGAATATTCATCAGGGAACACAAAACACTGAGGGATTCATTCTGAGGAAGCCTCTTTTGTTTTGGTCCAGTTAGGACCTTTACTATGACGGATACGTCTTGAGATTAAAATTGACGTCTTTTTCTTCACATAATACACCGAGGTCTGAAGCCCCCACTCCAAAATTCAGTCTGACTGTCTCATCCATTTTCCACACACAACACATCAAAATACTGAAGTGGCGTAGTTTGCTGTTTTGGAGTGTTAATCGTTTGTGTCTCTTTGATTCCATGGTTACAAGTTGGATTTAGACTCAATGAGTGAGAGATTTTCTCCTGGGGGTTTCTGGAGTACGGCCAACAAGCTGGAGAGGAACCCTTGAGATTAGTAGAATTGTGATTATCAAGAATACTTAAATACCTTCATTGGTTTTATGAAATGTACCCATGGAAGAGGATCCTGGGGAGTTCATGTTTGAAACTGATCAGCCATAACATTATAACCACTGACAGATGAAGTCAGATCAACATTGATTTTCTGGTTACCATGGTTACCTGTATCTGGGTGGGATATATTAGTCATCTTCTGAGTGAGTTGACACGGGCCAGATGGTGATGGCGTGATGACTGTTTCAGAAAATCTCCAGACCTGCTTGTTGTGTTTTCCCGGTCTGCAGTGGTCAAAATCTACCAAAGTAGTTTAAGGGAGTACAACTGGTAAATTAAATGTATTATTATTATTATTATTAACTGGCAACCATGACCCTTATGGCCACTCAAGGCTCAATGATGGTTTTGGACTTTGAAGGTTTGACCGTATTGTCTGATAAAACACAAGAGCCGCTGCACTGACCATAGATGTACTGGACCCTGGAGCATTGAAAGAAGGTCGTCTGGATGGTATCACATTTTCTATACGTCATGTGGACGGCCAGGTGTGTGCATCACTTACCTGGGGAAACGATGGCACCAGTATGCATCGTGGGCCGAAGGAAAGCCGATTGAAGCAGTGTGATGCTTTGGACAGTGTTCTGCTGGGAAACTTTGGGTCCTACTATTCATCTGGATGTCACTTGGATACGTAGCAACTACCTAAACATTGCTGCAGACCAAGTTACCCCCTTCGCCGAAATAGTATTCCTAATGGCAGTGGTCTCTTCCAGCAGGATGATGCTCCCTGACTCACTGCAGAAATGGTTCAGGAATTGTTTGAGGATCACAAAAACCAAGGTTGACGTAGCCTACAAAGCACACCTTCAGAGGTCTGCTGGAGTCCACGACTCCACAGGTCAGAGAGGGGCTGACCAATATAAGGCAGATGGTTATAATGTTATGGCTGACTGGTGTGCCTTACCAAATTTACCTGTACCTTACCTTACAGTTTCCTCTAAATAAGCCCACAACAGGTCCTTACACATTTCTAGTTCAGTTAGTTTATTGGTCCGTTCTGAACATCCTTTGGTGATTCAAACATTATTAACTGCTGTTTTTATTTTTTGGAAATATTTTGTGCTATTTTATTCCTATTTCTATAAAACTGTTTTCCGTATGTGAAAAAAAAAAACTTTTATTCTAAATCAGATTTTTTTCTTTCCCCGCAGTCACAGTCCAGAGACAGCACGCCTTTCACGTGAGTTCAAACGCACCATCAGCATCGCACCCATGGTCACATGATCTATGACCTCATCAGGTGGGAACAGTCTTCAGTGGGAACAAGTCATCTGGTTCCCTGTATTTGTGACCAAAGTGTGGAATAAAGCCTCACAATCATAGCTGGGATGGTTTTATTCTAACTGGTCCGTTAGAATAAATCAGTGTTTGAAGATCCTTCGTCTTAAATGAGCCTAACATTATTATATTATTAACCCGGTCCGTGTTGTGTTTTCTAGAGTGAGTGTCCAGAAGAGTAAGTGGGACAGTTCTCGCTCGTTGCGATACAACCAGGACGCTCAGAGGGAAGAAGGTAAGCCGGGCCTTTACAGGAAGTGAATGTTATTATGTGTTGATATTTTTAGACACGATTTAATCTTGTATTTCCTCAAATAGAGGCTTGAACTGCAGCGTGCAGAAGAACATCTGTCTCTACTTCCCCCTGTTTGTTCAGTCATTTTATTTTATTACTCAGCCTTTATTTCCTAATCGAGCCACATTTTTCTCTCTCTCTATTTTGAATAATACAAAATACAACCATTACAACAACTGACAGGTGAAGTTAGAGTCACGTTGATTATTTTGTTACCATGGTTACCTGCAAGTGTGTGGCTAATTAGGCAGCAGATTAAGTTGATGTGATGGAGGTAGGAAATTGCAAAACTTTGACACGGATCAGATTGGGATGGCTGGACGACTGGATCAGAGCATCTCCAGTTCCTTAGGTCCTGTTGGGTGTTCCTGGTCCTACCAAAGTGGTCTAAGGAAGGAGAGGGGCATAGATTCCTAAAGCACACTGATGAGCAGGATAGAGACATAACCGCTTGCTGTGCAGCTACACCCCTATCAGAGTGACCTCCGACCCCTGTCCACTGCTGAAAGCGCACCGCAGCATCAGAGCTGGACCCCTGTGTGATGAAAGAAGATGTCCTGGTCTGATGAATTCTGTTTTCTTTCTCATCATGTAGGGTGAATCATGTGTTTCACTTTACTGGGGAAGAGGTGGAAGGATTCAGATGATCAACTCGTAGAACAAATCAAACAACCTGATGATCCATCTAGATTTTTTTTTGTTGTTTTTTTTTAAAGTGCACAATGAACGTCAGCCTTATATTTACAGGAAATGGTTGTAGACTTTGTATTTAGCTCGTCCTAGTTGATAGAAGTGGTATTTTGTAGCAAAAATTCCCGCTCTGGGACCAAGATCTTATTTTTGGCAGATTTTGGTTCCATATACATCTGTTCCAAATAGAGAGTCCTACTGGTCCTACCCCACAAAAACTGTGTAGAATAACATGAACTTTGTGGTATTTTTCTATCACATTTGATGCAGCAGTTATCAAAGTGTTTATTTAGCAAGTTGACAGATTGTTTTGTTTCATGCTTTCTTTCTTTTTTTAACCTCTGCCATGGACGATTAGTCTTTACTTTGGTTCGACCAGCTGTTTCTTTGTTTTATTCGCAAGATTACAAAAAAATTTAACCCAAATTCCATCCATAACCCAGAGATGATTACATTATGGCGACATGACATGATGACCGCCCGACCAGAGCTCATGACAACTTTTTCCTAAAACTATTGTGAGATAGCTTTTTTCTTTTTTTTGTTTTGTTTTTTCGTTTTTCTTAGCAGTAACTCATAAATGAATCCTTACAGTTTGGGGATCACAACGTTGTTATCAAATCACTCTGATTGAAGGTATTATATAAATGATAAGAAGCTGGTTGAAGGAGTAACTCCACCCTGTGCTGAAAGTGCTGTCTTGAAACTCAGTCAGTTTTTGTTTGACCTCGACGTCGATAGGCGAACTTAAACTTGAGATCTAGAAGACAACTGGAAAAATTATGTCTTTGTTATTTTTTATCATATGAAGAAATATAAATAGGATGTTGGGGCCGTGGAGCTGGGGGCTCAGTGTGCTGAGCAGAGACACTGAAGTGGAAGATGTAAGATAATGAGGAGAGAAGACCCGCATTAAATCTTCCTACAAAAAGCGGTCGTATTGATTCTGATGACAATACTATCTACCTTGGTACCGTTGTGCCTTGGCGGAGGTTTGCAACCTCCAAAGACTTTCAAGTATAATGATATTATTTCCTTTTTTATCAAAAAAAAAATTCATGTAAAGATAGATGTTTTGTTTTTTGTTTAATTCCAGATTGTCCATACACACCAGGTTTATGCAGATACACCTGATAGCTGCGGAGCTACTTCAAGTTTATTTTGGGGCTGTAATTCGGGCAAAGCTTAACCAAAAATAACCAGTGAGCAGAACCGGTTAAGCCGGATGATGATGTCAATTCTAGGAAATCAGGCTGGAATTTCGAAACACTTGTTTCTGAGTCTGCACTGGTATTTTCCAAGTTTCTGTTTTTGTCATGAATTCAGCATTAATACACGTCGAATAATGAGACACAGGTGACGTGATTAAAGTGGTTGGGAAGGGGAAAAGGGCAGGAAGACAGAAAAACGTGACAGCAAATAGAACTTTACAAATTAACTAGGGAACGACTAACGAGGACAGACCTTCAGCCGTTATCACAAGAGGAGAAGCTTTTATTTCTCTTCACTGACAAAAATGTTCTTTTAAACTTTCATCAAATGTTTTTTCCTTTTTTTTTTTTTTAAATACTGTAGTTTTAGTCTTTTGGTGTTTTTTAAAATTCATTTTTGTATTTTCAACCCAGACCAACGTCGTATGGTGGAGATTGTCGGTCTTCTGACGAAGATGAGGTTCGGAGACGAGGAGCAGAGCAAATCTAAGGAAGCTAAAGAGGTGAGTTTTTATAATTTCGGTGAATCAATTATAGAAAAATTGACGCGACAAAGAACCTGACTGGGATGAATGGACCGGTGAGCCCAGAGACGTCAGTGAACACGTTACGTCCACATAAGCTTAAAGCTGATGGATGCAGACGAAGAAGTTTCACTGAAGCTGCTCATTTGTTCCTTCACACTTCTTCTCTTTGCGATGGAACACACCCGAGCGTTGTAACCACGCCATTCCAGTGCAGCTGTGTGTGTCGGCGCACAGAGGAGAGATGGACGAGATTTAAGAGAGAGAATAGATTTCTGACTGTGCAGATTGAATTCCTTGCACAAGAATATTTTCTATTTAAAATAGAATTTAGGCTCTTGCTCAAAAAATATTTTGGCATTTATTTCACTAATTGGTCTCTTAGTGAAATAAATGCTCTTTAATGTATGTTGAATGACCTTGAAGGTTTATAATATCTATCTTTTCATTGATTTACTAGTATAAAGAACACACATTTTAATTCAAACAATTATAAATGCGTTCAACAGCAAATATTAACATGTGCAATTCATTTTGATAGCAAACCACGATTAATTTTTTAATTGCGTGTAATTCTGTGTGTCCGTGTGTGTGTGTGTGTGTGTGTGTGTGTTTGTGTGTGTGTGTGCGCAGCCTGCAGGGGGAATCTACTCCAGACTGGAAGCCCAATTTAAGAGTAGCTCTCAGTCCAGACAGAGTTCAGAGAAGATTCCCAGGTACTCTTAGTACACTTACACACACACGCACACACACACACATGCACCCATGCACACACACAGCATCATGGTCGGCTCAGTAGTAGATGTTTTTCTTCTCTGATTGGTTTGTAGATCTAAAATACGCTACGCCCAAATCCGGATGACGTAAAGGAGTGCATGATTCTGTGAGTGGAAACAAAATCACTTCCTGCTGCAGCCATTCCAGCTCAACATCTTCATCCTACCCAGCTGTTTCCTCGCTGTCCCGTCCCGCTTAACTCAGGTGACTGTCGGAACTTGCCATCAGCGGCGTCCTCGCTCCTTCAGTTAATGTTTGTTGTCTCAGAACCTTAAAACAAGACATCTGGATCAACTTCCGCTCAGACCGGTGGCATCTTGGAGGATTCACCTCTGGAGAAATGGACACTAGAATTAATAGTCTATTCTTTACTAACCACAATCACAACCAGAAGATCTGACAGTTCTGGCAGAGATCTAACTCCACACTGCACCGGGACCAGTAACCATGAGTGACACTGTCCAATGGGGGGGCAGTATTGCTCCACCCTGTCACCTTTAAGAAAATAAAATTTAAGTTCAAATGATGATTTTTATCCTATTTTCTTGTCCAGAGTGTTTTACTCGTGAGCTGTTGGTGGAGGGTAAACACCCCCACCCCCCTCTGTGGGGTTCACCTGCCTCTTCCTGTTGACCCATCCGTGGGGGTATTAATAACCCTGCATGCCTACAGCGTGGGCATAGAGCATAGGGGGCATTTCTTTCATTTTGGCTCTGCAGTAGGAGTGGGGAGGTTCTACCCCAGCTGTTTGTTCTTCTCCTCAGCAGCAGATGCCAAGAGTCACTGAGGATCTCCGGATCTGGGTCATGGAGCAAAGGGGGGTCCAGTTACAGCCGGACTCAATTATGGCTGCCGAGAGATGGTGAGATGTAAAAGCATTGAAGCAAACCTGATGAAATGGCCACGCCATGAAAACAAAACCACGAGCGTTCGGTTGTAGCAAATGAGGAAGTGACCCAGGTTCAGGTTTTTGGGTACTGGGCAAAATTCTCCTAAGGACGGGAAAGAGAAACCTTCAGTGCCTCAGGATGAGGATCGGGTCCCTGTCAGGTTGCATCAGCGCTGACAGGTTTGTGGAGAGCGTCGTTGTTTTAGCTTTCAGCGACAGAGCGTCATCGTAACCTTTAATGTAATACCAACATGTTAACAGGGATTAGAGGCGGGCTCAGCTTACACAGAACCGGCCCGGTCCAGAGACGTCCGAGTGGAAACTGCTGGATGCCACAGAGTGACATCCATCATCATCATCATAATAATGGAATCGCCTTTACAGATTCATATTGCTTTGGGGAATTTGTATAATTTCACATGTGGAAAAAGTATTTGACCTCCTGGTTTCTTTTATTTTTGTTTATCTCAGGTTTAACAGTGTCAGATCCTCAAACTAAATTCAACATAAATGAAGCTGAAGAAACACAAAGTAAAAGCTTTATTGTGATGAGAGAGGCCTGCAGATCCTTGGTTTACTTTGGCTCTTCCTGAATGAACCGTCACTGCGCTCTTGAAGGAAATTTTGAAATGGTGGTCCACATCTGTGAATGTTCACTATTGTTCACATCTCCTCCATTTGTAGAGAACCAGAACCTTAGAAACAGCTTTGGAACCTTTCCCACACTGATGGATTTCCATCAACTTCTGGATTTATTGTTGATTTTGGTATAGTGTGTTAACTGTGAGACTAAGGAGCCTTCTTCCCGCTTCTGCAGATGGTCTACTGAAGTGGGGATCAGGTCTGGGTGGGTCTGTTCCAGCTGGAACCAGTTATCAGTGCATTATGGTTGCTATATTTAGAAATGAGCTTCTGAGACCGTGGGGACTTGATACGTTCATATTAGAGAACATTTTTGGTTCAGTAAAGAAAATTATCATTTAAAACTGTTAAATTTACAAACACAGTCACAGAGATACAAACAAAAATAGTGGAAATCAGGAGGGGGTCCAATACTTCTTTAACAGCACACAGCTACTATGAGATGTAAATAAAAGGCGCTTGGTCTGCAGCAATGTTTAGGTAGCTGCTACATGTCGAAGTAACTTCCACATGAATGGTAGAACCCGGGTTTCCAAGCAGAACAATGTCCGAAGCATCGCTGCCTTGCCCGGGCTTACATCCTCGTTCATCCTGGTGTCACCTCAAGTGCGTAAGTAACTTACTCACACGCACCCGGCCATGAACTTGATGTAAAAGAACCCTGATCCATTAAACAAGACCACCTTCTTCCATTGATCTATGGTCCAGATCTGATGCTTACTTGTTCACTGTAGGAGCTTCAGGCACTGGACAGGGGGTCAGGGGTCAGAGGTCACTCCTTCTGGTCGTTAACCACGTAGCCAAACTGTGTATGGACACTATCAGAACCAGCATTAACCTTTTCATCCATTTGTGTTACAGCAGCTCCTCATGGGACCAGAAAACATGGACAAGCTTTCATTCCTGACGTGCATCAATGAGCACCAACTAAACATTATCCTCCACTAGACCGTTTTGGTGGGTACTAACCACTGCTGACCCAACAAGACCTGCAGGTCTGCAGTTGCTCTGAACCAAGTTGTCTAGACAAATTATTTATCCGACCAGCTGATAGGTAACCAGCTAATAAATGTTATACCTATCAAACTGCAGTAGAGCGAATGTACACAAAAAAATGAAGGGGACACTTAATCACCACAGTGAAACACAGTCAGTTAAAGTTCTGGGGTCTGGATCTGTCCAGATAATCATAAGTGATTGCGAATGAGTCAGACCTGTGCTGACCGCCCAGCACCAATCAGCTGGATTGGCGTCCAAAAGAAGGTTTGGTCTTGGATCAGTGATGGTCTAAGGGAGGCAGGAGTCATGAGCCCCTACTGGAAACGTGGGAGTCAAACCCACGCGAGTCACATTATGAGTTGCTGTGATAAATTTCACAACAGTTGGGTCAGCCTTTGATTTCAGTTCTTCTCCTTGATTCCGGGTCTGATTTAGAATCCAGCCCTCACAGGGTTCATTATGTTGGTTTCCATTGACTGATCTTAAGTGATTTTGTTCTCAAAGATTTACACAATTCATATTAATAAAGACATTCAACTTGAATATCTCCTTCATTTAAATCCGATGTGTGATTTAAGTGTTGCCCTAATGTTCTGGAGCCGTGTGTCGTCGTGGTTGAAGGTCTCTCAGGAATAAAAATATTTGTTTTCTTTTATTTCTAAATTGTTTCCATGTTGCAGCGAAAACTAAAAAAATATTTGAACTGGTGAACAAAACATCTTCCTCTTTCTTGTGAGCTGGAGGTTTCCACATCACACACGTTTGCTGCATGATGAACTTGGAGAAGAAACATCGCTCTTCAGCAGATGGAGTTGAAACAATTCTGAACAGTGAAGTAACAAAGAGGGGTTTGAGATTTGACATTTTTATAAAATATGTATAAAACATTTCAATAAAAAGGCTGCAGAGTGAAGAAATCTGAACAGAGGCGGGGCTTATAAAATTCTCAACTTTAATAAGTTCAAAAAGTTCACACCCATTGTAACACCTTGTGAAGGGAAATTAGCCATTCGATCAGTAATTATTTGGATTTATACATTCTTAAACTAATTAAACTCATAGGCAAACTTGTTTGCTCTCTTTTTGTTTATTTGGACGACTCAAACAAGGTACAAATGAAAAATGCAAAAAATACAAAATTAAATGTAAACCCAATTCTGTTTGTCGTTTTGCTCTAAAGGTAGTGTCCTGAAGCACTACGGCGCGGTAAACAGTCTAAATTAATAAAATTCTATTTTTCAAAGCCGTCTGAGTTATTCAGGAGCGGTTATAAAGATGCAACTGACTAAGAACCCATAACCCACCACTTCCTTAAAACATCCCATGAATGAAGGCTCACACATGAGCAACAGTCCTCTTAGAGGAAAACAAAACGCTGATGTCGACTAGGCGACAGCACACACACACACACACACACACACACGCGCACACACACACACACACACACTCACACAAACAACAAAAAGAACCAATAGAATAAAAGAAAAAAAAAAAGTTCCCGTGGTTAAAGATGTTTTACACGAGGGATGATATGCACATATTTGCTTCAGCTTCCACTGAGTGTGAAGCATGAGCGAGCATCAGCAACGCTGAAGCAGCATCTCTCCACCTTCATTCATTTTTTACGCAATGCCCTGGGGCACCTAATGCGCGCTTGTAGGCGTCTAAAGACAACTTCCTGTCTGTCGCACCTAAAAACCCTGCTCATATAAACAGATACATGGGAACCGCTGAGAGCAAAGATGGAGGGAAGAGAACAAAAACATGGTTAGGTCGTCCTCATTACCTCATCCGTACGCCAGATACCAACAAACATGAGTTTAAACTAACAGTTCGCGAAAGTTTACACAAAAAGTCTCCATAGAAATCGAACATTATGTAAAAAGGGCCACAGGGGGACGCTGTCATCATTTACATACTGTTGCCGTTGTTTTGGTCAACAAACATCCGATGGACGGCGTGCTCTGCAGAGACGGAGCAGCCGCTGGGTGTCATCGTAGCTGTGGTTTGTATGAAGTTCTGTACAGTTTTGTGATCTGGAGCTCAGTCACACATCTCCTCCGGGATCTCGTGAGGGTTGAGGATTCCCGGGACCGACATCTGGATTTTGTGTTTCTCCTCCTGAGCCTGACGAAGTGACGCCTCTCTTTCTTCTAAGAACAGGTCGGTGGTGTCCTCGCCGGCAAACTCCTACAACAGCAGCGGAGAAGAAACGAGATTTGACCACGGCACATTTCACAACCCTCATGACCCGACATGACTACAATAACCTCTGCTTGTAGTTTGGTAATCACATGACAACACTTTACGGGCCTTAAAACACAAACTTTTAAAACTAGGGTTTTATTCAAGAAAGCAGGTTTAAAAAAAACTGAGTTTACTCCTGAGCTCCGAGTCATTAATCCTGAGAGAGGAAACGCTGGTCGCGTCGTCAAGAAGTAGTGCTCGAACATAGTGTGTGTGTGTGTGTATAAAAACATCCAAGAGCCCCAGATGACTTGGACTGAACTTCAAAAGTTGGCACACTGACTATCCCACATATACGGAGGACAACGAGGCCATGCCGGAAAATGTTATTTCTGGAAAGAGCAGCTATGCAGCCAACTACAAAGTCCTGATAACCTCTGTGTGAGGAGACGACAGCAGAGCCGGAGCTATGCAGGGCCACGTCCGGTCTGCTCAGTTTATCAGCAAACAAATACCAAACGTGACTGAACGTTCTAGAGGCTCATTCCTGCTGAAGGCCTAATGACCGTCGTTACAGACACATGCAGACGGAGCCCTCGGTCTTTATTCTAAGTTCATTTTTTTACACATTTGTATGCTGAACTCTTTGCCAAGACAATGATGATGATCAACTGTTTGACCAGTCCACTAGATGGTGCTATCGAGTTTTATTCTGGTTGGGTCAGCTTATGGGAGGGAGTTGATAAATGGCACAGGTGAAAATATGGAGGTCCAAAAATGACACGCGGATAAATGAATGAATAAATAAATAAATGACAAAATGAATGAATGAATACAGAAATGTGGAAATAAATAAATACATACACACAGAAATGAACCAAATTAAAAATACATTGTGTAATAAATAAATACTTCACGTTATTGAAAAGGGCTTCATTAGATTATTTTATATGGATTTACTATTGCATTTAATTTATTCTTACATTTATTCATTCATTTATTTATTCATTTTCATATTTTTACATTTATTTAGTCATTCATTTATGTCTACATTCCTCTATTTATTTATTGTTTTATTTCTGTACTTCTTCATTTATTCATTTCCGTATTTCTACACTTTTCCAATTATTAATTTGCATATTTCTATATAACTATATTTATTTTTGTCTGTATGGTAATGAATTTGTTCAGCGAACCAGACACAAGCAATTGAGTTGGATTAATCTAAATGGCCAATCCACGTGGGTTTAACAAAAGCAACTGGACTTCTGGTTGGCCTGGAAACGTCTACAAGTTGAGGTTCAGTTGCTTTGGAATCAACCAACCTGAATTACCAGGACCTGGATGAAGTAGCGTCTACACACAGACACGCAGGGTTCATCTCCTCTGACTGTGGAGGTGAAGTTGACGGGAAGGACTTTTTGAAGACTGTCTGACATGGTGAAAATATGGATGTCCACATCCATATCTGTACTCAACCCATCCTTTTCTCTTCTCAGACACAATAGAAGACAATCCCTCGGCGTGTTGCTGTCAACATCATCCGCTAATTATCTCAAATTACTAGTGATTTCGTTTAAAATAAATGTCATTACTTGGACAGAAGTAACTTAAATGAGTGTTAACAACTTCTTAATGTTTCTGGCAGCAACAAACCAATCCTGCTTCTGACTGAGTTTAGGCTCACCCACCTCATTACCATACGGAAAACAAAATACAGAAATAAATGAATGAAAAAAGGTAGAGATAAAACAATTAATATTAGACGAATCTAGTAATAAATGAATAAATACAGAAATAAGTACATTAATGATTAAATAAATGTAGAAATATGAAAATGAATAAATAAATGAATAAATATAGAAATGAATAAATACATAAATGAATGTATGAATTAATGGATACATGTGGAAATAAATATAATTTTTAAAAGATGATTAAGTAAGTACATACAAAATAATTTAATGAAGCGTTTTTAAATTTTTTTATTTTCCAATTTATTTATTTATTTGTTCTTTTCTGAATGTATGTATTTATTTCCGCATTTATTTATCAATTTCTGTATTTATTTATCCTCATTCTCATTTTTGGTCCTCCATATGAAAGTGAACAGATGAGCGTCGTCGGTATTTAGAACAAACACCAGGACCGGTCCCGGATCTTTTTTAACGACGGATGGGTGAAGGAGATGGATGTGACACGTTAGGAGAGTCGCATAAACGTAAAATAATATGCAACATGCAAACACTTTACAGAGCTACCTCCAAATTCAGAGCATTTAAAAAAAAAACACAACAACATAGTCCATCACCTACTTCCTGTTCAACGACATAAAAACCAGACAATCTAGTGAAAAGGTTTTTTTTTTATATTAGCTCAAAACACTGAAAACAAGGTGTGTGACGCCCATGTGGTGTTTTTTGCTCCAAGGACACTTGCTGTACGTGAAGCATAAAGTAATGGAAGGTTAGAGGGCAGAAGAAAGGGTTGCTTTCACTTGTGACGTATTTAAGTCATGTGTGGCAGATTCAGTTAAGTGGACAACCGCTCTACCAACTGAGCCACCGATGCCCCATACATGTGACTGAATCGATGAAAAGACGTTATCCAATCGGATAATGACGGTTCTAATGATGTCCACTCGTGAAAAAACAAGTTTTCAAGAGAGGACACAATCTGCAGTTGAATAAAGTGAATTACATTGAAATATTATATTTTATTGCTATATACTGCATATCGCCAAATGTTTAACATAATGAGGCAGCTGGAGATTCCCACCCTTGCTAGCGGAGCCTAAAGGAGACTGTAGTACATTTACTGCCTTTCCACAAATACTCGGGTTGGCTGTTGCAGTGAATTTTCTTCCTTTGATATTTTGTGGCGTATTGCGATATGTATTGCAACATTATTGCAAAATTCCAATATTAATATTACATGCAAAAAAAAAGAAAGTATTTATATATATATATATAGTATATAGTATAAGAAAATATTTCTTATTATTCTAAATGAATGAATTGTCGAAAAGTATTGACAATAGTGTTTGTTTTTTTACTTTAATTGAAAGTTAGAGCATGGAGCGGATGCGCCGTCCCAGTATATTGTTGTGCTTCAACCAAAAATATAATTTCAAAATATGAGGAACCAAAAAACGGAGCACAAAATAAACTCAAACTCAAAAGTCAGAGCACAAAGGGAGACTGGAGATCATACAGTTTTCAGGATGGTACCATCTGAGGGCACAAAAGAGTTCTTTGAGCCCGGTTTGCTTTGAGTTTTGATCGGCAGGTACCACGGTACCACTTTTATGGTCTGGTGAGAGCATATTTGTGAAATGTCCATGTGTCTGTTGTCTTTGGTCTTGCCAGTTGTAGGCTTTTGCTTCTTAACCCACTAAGTCACTAAAAGAATGTTATCTTACAAGTTAATTATTAATAATATGTGAATCAAGTCAACTATCACATAACAGATGTTTATTTGAACAAGGTTTGGGCTTGATATTCATTCATTCACATCAGATTTCAAACTTATGAAAAAGTCTATTTTTGTCTCATCCTACATACGTTCATGTAAATACTTCAGAGAACTGTTTCCTGTTTGGTGTTATATATTTGTTGTCCAGTCTTTGATCAGATCTCCAAATTCAACTGAGTCCCAGCTGCTTTAATTATAGTCCTTCATCTCTGTTCTACAGTTTCAGAGTATATACTTAATAATTCCCTCATTCTCATTTTTGTACTCCCAGATGATGACTGACTGATAAAGTTTAAAAGCTGTTGTGCGTCGATCACACTAAGTCTCCCGATAAACATTGTCGAACTGTCATGTTTTTATCAACTGTATCATCTTTAGTGAACTTCTTTACCAAAATGTGACCAAATTTTCAGATATGTCAGATAAAAATCCAGCGTATTTGTGTTGATGCAGGCATATCTAACTTCCAGGGGAAACTATGGAATGCTGATGCATTTTTCAGAAGGTACTGGTTGTTGTGAAACTTACAGCAATATGTACTCTCGGTTTTCCCATCATTGCCGATTTAATTGCGCAACTGTGTCAACGACTCTGAATTACAAATTGGACTATGATGACTAAAGACTCTCTCCAGACGGTCATTTGAAAGATTTGAGTATTCAGCATAAAATGTTCTCACCTTGATCTGGACAAGGAAGTCCCGAAGGTGCTCTTTGAAGGCAGGAATGTCCTGGTTTAAGCTGAACAGCCCGGTCACAAACACCTTCACCTGAGCACTACACATTAAAAAACAAGACCCATACAGTGAACAAACATGTCTTTGTCTACATCACACACCGTGTCCGTGCAGTCATACTCACTCTTGTAGGTGAGGGAAGGCCGTCTTGAGCAGGTTGGCCACGTATTCCTGGATGAACACCTGGTTGCTGGCGGGGCTAGCAGAACTGAGAGCCGTTGTGATCTTTCCCTCCTCCACCAAGTTGAACATGTAGACCAGAATGGACGCGTGCATCGTCAGGCCTGCAGGCAACACAATAACAACACTGTAATCATCCACATCATCCTTTTAAGACGTTCAAATCAGTCATGTGTGGCGGATTAACTCACCAGCAGTGTGTGATGTGTCTGTGACCACAGAGAAGATGTGTTGGAGGATGTCACAGAAATATGTCTGGTAAAAACTCTGAGCAGCAGTTTCCTCCTGGGCCACGTTCTGAAGCAGCGTGAATAGAATCTGCAGACCTAAATGAGCAGCAACAGAACTTCCCTTGAGCATCACTTCAGGCACAAGGCACGATGGAACCAGTAAATGTCAGCGAGATCTTGCGGTTTTTGTAGTATCACTGTAGCAGTGTTGTTGTTTGAGGATTATCACCCATGTGATACCCTCTGACCTCATGACACAATGTCACAGTCCCACTGCAGCCACTGGTGGTCAAAGACATGGAGTGAAAAAGTGTGTGAGCGCAGCTTACCGGTGTCAGCCACGTTCCTCATGGTGTGTTTGAAGGCCCAGATGATGGAGTCCAGCACCAACTTGAACTGGGCTGGGGGGATGGCGAGGAACGCAGGGAAGCAGTGAGAGTTTACAGCTTGGAGTAAGTAGAAGAAGTGTGTTCTGTGCTCTGGATACTCCTCAAAGTTCTGGCAGAAATAAACAAAACGGACACAGTCTTTCAGTAGGTTCCATCTCTCTGAACATCGGTAAATATTTTTCATTTGCATAGCTTTTCCAACAGCAGGTTGAGGTTTGAACACTGGTCAGAAAAAAGACCCCAGGAGTGATCCCCTGGATGAATGCCCTAATACAGCCTCAAAATATGAGCCAGGAGGAAAAAAATAACTAGAGCTGCGTCAAGGTCACGTCTGCTCAACTGATGGCACGCTACTACAGCAGCAGGCTCAAGGAGAAAGGTGACAGTTTGTGGCTACTAGTGGGCAGGATGGCAGACACACAGGATGCTTCCTGAGGAGAAGCTAATTGTAAAATAAGATCAGCATGTCATCAAAACATGGAGTTGGGAGTTGGTCACAGGAGACAGATGCCTCTGTGGACAAGGCATGAAAACTCCTCATAATGGGTAGAGGAATCCAGCTCAAGTCCAGCACACCGACACTCTACGGGCAACGTGAAGAAAATGAAAGATCAGTCTAAGTGCCACTATCAAGAATGAAACAAGAAGCGTAATCAATAAAAGACGAAGATGGTCCCCTGAAATGAACTCAGGCAGCAGAAGATAGAAGGTGATGGGGAGGAATATCATGAAGGACCAAGACCCTCCATGGGATGTATCAGAGACAGGATGTGGCTGACACTGAAAATGGTTTAGAACATCATGTGGGGCTTTGATCAGCAACTGCTGGTTAACCATCCAGACACTGTGGTAATGGACAACGATCAGAAGGTGTGATCAGGAAGATGGAGCTGGAAGAACAGTGGGAACAGATGTGGAAGTTGAAAAGTGGTTCCTGTGGTGAGTAGCATCAAAGACTAGAGAATGGCTCCAGTGGATTCCACTGGTACAACATCCAAGGTCTCAGTCCTAGGAAGGGCCCAGATACAGCGGATAAGCCTCAAACTTATAAGCGTCTGGTAGAAGGTCCGAGCTTGAGGAAGACAAACCATCTCCATAGTAATTCAATGTTAATGTACACATCCACAATAATTACAGCGTAGTACAGCCTGTATAAGAAGTGACGTCATACATGTCCTTCTAAGACTGGATTGATATCTAAAAACACATTTATCTTTGATTTCTACCAACAGGTCAAACAAAATCTCTTCAATATGGCGCGTTTGAGCTCCAGTTGTATAGATTGCTGATTAATACAGGGATCAAGAGACATGATCGTTTAAATGTTGGCAGTATTCTTGTGTGCGTTCTCTTTGACTTGTGACAATCAGTCTTATTATCTTTATTCTTTTTCCTTTATTCATCACGTTACACAGTACATACATTGTATGTACATGTATAGATACATACAACGAGGTGAAATTAATCTCTGCGTTTGAGCCATCCTCAAGGGAGCAGTGGGCGGCCACTGTGAAGCGCCCGGGGAGCTGAGGCCTAACCCCCCACAGCATGTTGTGTCAGGAGATCAGCTCTAACCCTGGTCTCCCGGTTGAGGGACGACCGCTCTACCCACTGAGCTAAAGCCCCCCCCCCAGAAAAGAATTTGGAAAAACGTTCCGGTAATGACTCAGACAGTAAACTAGGCGGTGTGAACCTGTTTTTAAATCAGATAATAGAAGCAGTGTATAGTCAGATTAACCAGTGACACCTACCTTGTTGATCATGTTTAGGGTGCACTCGAAGACAGCATCAAAGATTTGTGGTATCTCGCTAGTGATGTGTCCCCCGAGCTTGTTGACAATGGTTGCCATGGTGCTGAGGACCTCAGGCTCACGGGCAGCGGGGACATTGCGTTGGTAGTCAATGAGGACGGCGTCCAGCAGTGGTGGAACAAAGTTTTCTCCTACCTAGAGGACAAGAAGAAGGAGGAACATCCACCTTTAAGAACAGACGCTGGAAGAACTATCTTCTTAACGGCCCTTTTTACACGACCAACGGGGCAGCAATACTTTTTACATACATACATCCAGAAAAGGTCAGTGTTCACCTGCAGACACAATATTATTTTTTTTATCAATTTTTACAATAAAAACACAGCTGGCGGCAGAAACAACCAAGTCTGCCAACAGGAAATAAAGTATTTGTGTTTGATTTAAAAATACCAACAGGATTTTTTCGGCTTGTTTTGAATTATGGTCGTCGTGAGGAATATCTCCTGAAGACTGAATAATAAGAGGATTAAAACACTATCTTTCATCCAGACCAGGTGAAGTCGTTCTCCTTTCCTAGTAATTGTGTGCGTCTAGATTTGGATGCCGAACAAAGTGGTTTCTAGGATACTGTCTAAATTACATTAGTGTTACTGAAATACTTCAGTAGGGACATTAATTCCAATCACACGTTTGTAAAAACCAAAAGCAATATAATTTTATGTTTTTTTTAACACCGTTAAGTATACCAGGAGTAAGCTGCAGAACTGGAAATATCAGAAGGGGTTACTTCGGGGTAGCTTAAATCCATCCTGAAGGATATAAATATTACTCTTGGTTAGTGACCGTTTCTGAAATTGCACTTAAATTGATCTGGCTTCGATTAAAATCAGTCATTCTTTGTATCGTTTCATTTGTAGTGTATGAAGGCTGTGTGTGTGTGTGTGTGTGTGTGTGTGTGTGTGTGTGTGTTTGGCGTGTTTATACATATTTAAATACATTTCTTTTTCAATGTATTGTTGCAACAATTCCTATGCTGCTCTCTTGGCAAAGGCACACTTGTAAAACATATTTTAATCTCAATGTCGACTCTACCTGGTTAAATACCGGATATAATAAGTCCACAGGGAGAAATCTACATCACAAGGTTAAGAGTCAAGCGGCTGTTAATGGTAGATAAAAATGAAGTGTTTAAAACAGGACAACATACTTAATAACTACAACGACTCCTTCAGATGGATTGGAGGACAGAGAGTAAATGACACATGCCTCAGTTAAAATAAAAGACATGGTATCAGTTATTACAACAAGGCGTTTGATCAGGTGATCAGAGTATGGAGACAGCTGGAACAATATGCAGGCATCTTAAATGCTGCTGGGTGTTTGGTTTTGGTTTTTAAATTGGCAGTTGACAGCTATTGAAAATAGCCCATGTGGCTGCTTTATCTCTCACTTCTGTCTAAGCCGTACACCCAACATGGCGGCGGGGAAAAACCTCAAGATGTGTGATGTGATGCGTCACGATACTCGCTATTCACAAGAAGTGAGTTGACCTTCCAGGCTAAGATGAGGCCTTACTGCACATATAAACGCTTTATATTCACTCAAACAACTTTCACCTGCAAAACCACAATTCTGTTAGACAGAAAAATGCTGTGAACTCTGCAGTAGGTGTCACATAACTGCAGCGTGTGCATCTGAGTGAGCGTTATGCAGTATGAAGAGGTCCGTTATTTCAGTTATCAGATTGAATCAAAAGTTTCTGATACTGCTGGAGAGAGACTCATTTCTGGCTGTTAAAAATAAATTGTGTGTTCTCCGCTTCAGGGCTGGACCAGACTGTTACGGTTACCAACCACATCGTGTGAACACAGTTCTAAACCAAAATAAATTAATTGTATTTTAGCCAGAATCGTCCAGCCCTTAAAGATACCATTAAGTAAGGGAGTGGTTCAGAAGTCTAAGACATCCAACTCCATGTATATCCATAAGATTTCAAAGTGATTACTTACCATCTGAGGGTCGTTTGATCGGCTGACCCAGCCGGAGATCAGTTTCAACGTCTCTCGTTTCACTGTTCTCATACTCCGGATCAAAGGCTGCTTCGTCACCATCTCACCTGCAATAAAAAGAGGGGCTACATATTATGAGTGAAATTTTTACAATGAAATATAAAACTAGGAAGTGAACTCTGTTTTATATTGGTTGATTTAGCTTGTTATTAGATAGTTTGAGTTTGGCTGTAACAGATGAAGCAGCTTGAGCTTTTGCTTGCTTTCATGGTGACACTGAGGCCATGCTGGTCTGCACAAAGGTCTGGAAGCTTCACAACAATGAAGGGTCATTCTCCTGGATGCATTGTTCAGGTGTGTGCACCAGTGTGACATCTCCCACCGGTGCAAGGCACAGAAGAGCAAACACCTTCAGCAGTGTGCAACTATTGACATTGGGCGTGGAGGAATTGAGTATTTTTGGATGAGTCACAATGTGGATAAATTCACTAATTTCAAAATGTTCATCCTGAATGTGATTGACGGTGTGATGTAGGTCGACTAAGGGCAGCACAGCAGCAGAATGATCTTTAATTGTAATTTTTCACAGAAGGCAGCAGCTATGCTCATGATAGTGAAGTAAACTGTGAATTGGTTACAAGCATGCACCTCGAGACTGATATTCACACTCTACATCATTAAACATCAATGATGATGCGTCTACATCGCCTGAAAAGTAGAGCGTTTCTTCATAGACCTGGACAGCGTTCCCTGTAGCAGAGCGATAACACAGCAGAGCGCTATGCCTCATACGTATTTTTTTCCCCCCGAAACAGGTAGGAGACTGTCGGATGTTTCAAGATTAATTAACAACCCAAACAACATCTTCTGGTTAAGACGGTGGTGTGTTGAGGCGTCTTGGCTTATATGATGCAGAAATTAAAAGAGCTGCACTATGTACAAGTTTGTGGCTAAAAACTAACCATGGGTCCGGACTAGTGCTTGGTACTGGAGTGAATTCTCATATAACAATATAATGCAAAGTATTTCTTTTAACATTACATGAACCAAAAAATGTAGGAAATAAATTATACTTAATGTTCTGAATATTATAGCTTTATGACCTATTTGTCAAAAAATATCAAAGTAGATTTTATGCTTTATTTTAATGAAAAAAGAACCTTACAATTTATTTACAAGTAAATGAATAGTAGGTTGAAACTCTACTGAACAAGACTAGGCTCACATGTTAGATAAAGAAATTATTATAACATGTAACAAGTTTGTTTTTATCATATTTGGGGTCTGAAATGTGTTTAATTGCATCATCCTACACATTTCAGATTTATGATAACATCTATCTTGGTCTCTTCCTACATAGGTTCATGGTTAGACTTCAAAAAAACTGTTTCCTGTTTGGCGTTTTATATTTTTGGTCTGGTAATTATCCAGATCATTGGATCTTCAAATTCAACAGAGTCAATGTGAGTCTAACAATTTCTAATTATAATCCTTCATCTTTGTTTGTAAGGTTCCAGGTCTGTGGAAGTTTCCCGTCTGCGTCACTATGTTTAATCCTTCATTCCCTGTGCTTTTACTCTCAGCTGGTTACGATGACAGACATTGTTTTTCATGGTATGAACGCGACGGCATTAAAAGTTTAGCAAACGGTCATGTTTTAATCCACTGAAGCATCTTTAGTGAACTTCACTGACCAAAATGTGACCAAACTCTAGATAAAAAAAATCCATTGTCTTCATTTTGATGCAGAAATCAAAACTTCTGGGGCAAACAGGACCAACAGAGGCATGAGTTCAGGGTCAAATCCAAAAGTTACAGAGTGTTAACTAAGTTGTCCAAAGGCAACGGTTTTAGTGAAACCAAAAGCAATTAGTATAAACTTCTATATCGTACTGGCTCAAACCGGTATACCACAACCCTAATCATGACCAACTGATTTACACATATAAAGTAATCAAACACTGAGGAAAAGTAAGACTTTGTTAAATCAAGATAATTATTTCATCTTCGAATCGTACTCATACAAATAAATTGTGATGTTCTGATCACATATCAGAGAAAAGAAGGAAGGATGCAACCATCCTGTCAATATTGGGAATTGAACCTTAACTTCAGTTGATCCTTCTTTTGGGTTTTCTGCTTCCTAGGTTATCATCTTAAGACCCCAAATATGTCTAAGTGTCCTCTATGTGACGCCGTTCTTACCGTTAGTCTGAATGGCAGCAGAGATGTTTTCGCTGAGGCACTTGTAGACATTCAGCATGTCGAGATAAATCCGTCCCAGCTGGATGACGAACGGGTGCCCTACAGCCTTACACGCTCTGACATTGGTCTTAAGGATGCTGCCAAGTTGTTTCACAGTCTCAGGGTCCTTCAAGATGTCCACGTTCTGCAGGAGAAGCAGGGTTAGAGACTACCACACTGCTCATGTCTGTTTCCCACACACAGACAGGTATACGGAGGTGAATAAGGCTTCTTACCTTGGTGGCTTGCTGGATGATGCTGTCCCATACTTGATTGGGCAACAGCATGTATTTTTCTATCAGGTGCTCTTGAACAGCCTGATCTGTCTGGGCCCCGATCATATAACCTACTGCCTCGTAAAATGTGTGTACCTGGCCAAAAACAAGAAAAATTCTCAGCATCAGAACAAACAGAAAATCAAAATCAAGTCCTTTTCAGAAAGAATACTGTTAACTCTTTCTGTAGCCATTTCTACACTCGGATGGCATGGCATCTTTCAAGATTCTTAATACAAGGCAGCTGATCACGTCCTCTGTCCACAGGGTCAGGAGGACCTGGCCTCATGCTGTCATTTTCAGTGGATTTTCTCCATCTTTGAGCTAGCAGCTAATTAGTTACTAACTGCTACTTACTTATTTAAAGCCCTGTGGTCGTGGGCTGAACACAAAATAAGTCCAAGTGTCACATCCCTGTCCTGCCTTTCTGCCTCGCACCTATACACACACAGGAGACCGATTCTCCTTTTACAAACCCCTATTGCAGTCTTAGAGACGGAAAAACACTTGCTAGGGCTTAGTAATTAATTGAAGTGAAGTTTTGAAATTAGGGAATCTCTAAGTGACATCATCCTCCTAATGTTAATTATTACTGTCGCCAATGTGGAACCTAATGAAATGTCCCTGAACACATCAAGTTGAGTCACATGGCTCCACCATATCATTTCAGCATAAGTCTGTGCGGAGCAGAAAAGACTACATGAAAACAAACAGTGAGGTGAAAAATGGGTCACAGAGGCGCTTGGACCTCAACCAACGCCATTTCTGTTGTTGGGACACATTTTGACAGCAGTGAAGTAAACAACAACAAACAAAAGTAAATGTAAAAAATGGCTGCAACAATGCCTGAATGATTACTTTGATGATGTCAAAACCTCAATTTATGTGTCATGCATTGACCGGCTGCTCTATTTGCTCATTCTGCCCCAATGAGCTTCTTTGGGGCAGACTTGAATCTTGATCCCAAAAACAGTAACCTGTCATCTAAAGTGTGGGAATACTTTAAAGAGGGACCTAATAAGATGGTGATCTGTATGCTTTGTAAAACAGAAATAACATACAGCATTTCTAAAGAAAATATCCAGGAGCTCTAGGACCTGAAAACATCGAGACAGCAGTGTACTTATTTCTCACAGCAAGCTTCGTTTGTTTGTCCGATGTCGGTTCTGGGGAATCGTCGACAGTCTGTTGTGTGTCTGAGAAGAACTCATCATAGACTAGCTCAGATGCTAATGGCTAGAATAGCACCACTGCTCTTCAGCGCATTTGAAAGTTGTATGCTGTTTTTTTATGCACACATAGAGCTCGGTGTCTTTGTAAGCAACTTTTACGGCCTAAAATAAATTCAAGTGCATTTCCTACAACAGTTTGGCAAAATTAAATAGTATTTTTATGAGAGGCTGTCTAAGGACAATATTGAAAGATTAATGGCCCAAGACACTTCTCTGCCACATTATTAATATCTATACCTACATACAGTATATTGTAAACATGAACACATTCTGGTGAATCCCCTGTACATACATTTGAATTTGTACATCATTTCATTTTATTAACGTTTTATACACTTTGTTCACTAATCTTATCTCAGGTTTGTATTTTGTCTATTTTGTATTTTGTGTACTTGCCATTATTGTCTGCTGCTCTAACACTAATTTCCCTATTGGAGTAATAAAGTATTCCTTTTTTTTTTTTTTTGTAAGTTCAGCAAAGGATTAATTGATAAATTCGAAAAATAATTTGGATGAATCGCTAAAAAAACCATCATCGTTACTGGCAGCCTTAATGTAAATGTTGCAGAAAAACAATCTCAGCATCAAAAGCCGACACTGCCAAATTCTTTTGTCACTGCAAAGTATTCACAGTGCAGGGTACGCTGAGTATATGGCCCACCACCATTGGTCAAATGCTTCACAGTGCAGCTGTAACTTAGAGAGGCATCAGCATGAGTTAACTGACCTGCTGGGGTTGAAGGTCACAGATGATGGTATTGATGTTGTTGAGGATTTCATCAATGAAGGGCATCACCTCTCCCACCTGCACCTGGATAAAGTGGCGCCGGCACTTCTGAGCAATCTTGATGAAAGTATCACAGGCCATATCCTGGACTCCATCATGGGTTTCTGTGGAAGGAGGGGCATAAAAGGATGGGGGGTATATTTACATCAAAACTAAAAAATTGAAATCTACCAAAAACAATGCATTTTGGTTTAAACAACTACCGTCGTGTCTCACCGTGCATGAACTCAAAGAGTTTGTTGACTACAGTTTTGAGGAACTTCCAGTGGGCTCGGAGGAAGCGGGGATACTGGCCAACAATATACATTATGTTGGACGCTATGATGGCCTTGTTGTCCTTTCCTCTCTTCTGTTCACAAAGACCCAGCAAATCCTGAAACAAACAGATGACGCATAACCTACGGTCACAAGCTGGTTTCATGTAAGCATTTATCACGCCAGTCAATCTACTTCATACAGATAGTTTAAAGAAATTCAGGACAGTTTCCAACAGCTTTGCTAAAAGTTTAGATTTTTCCTTTGAGATTTAAAAAAACGACCAATATTCATGATTCATTTATTTGATATGAATCCTTATATTCAATCCTTATATTCTGCTAAGGTTATGAATTATTATGTAAGAGTTTGTTCGGCCCGCTGAGACATGCTCTATGATATCAGGTAAAAATAAACTTGTCAAAGTGGAGAAAATGATCCTCATGCACACTGACCTTAATAAATGATGCAGTATACATGCCCAGCTAGTAGCTACCAGTATGACTTTAAGTTCAACACCACAGAATTACGTCATGCCTCTGATCGCAAACTGGATGGCCTGCCATTGTTTTTGTTGTTGCTCCATCAGGCTTATTATGTAATAGCTATGTGTGAACGATTTTACACTAGGGATTAAAAAGTTTGTCTTTTCATGGCCCAAAAACGCTACTGTTGTGAGAACGAAAGGACAAATGCAACAAATATTAGTTTATGCAAATATAAATGACCCCTCAGACATGCTAAGTCTTTAAAATGCTGTCAAAGTGGGACAGACCTGGAGCTCTCCAACAACACGCTTCCTGTTCTGTACCTTGATCACTGTTACCAGGAACCTCTTCTCATCCTCCTCGTGCATTGCCCCACTGATGGATCCGATGGCCCAGCACAGTGTGTTCAGATTCTTCCAAGACCACTCCGTCCCGTTCACCTGGTTGTGAAGCTTCTCTGTCATTATGCGTTCTGTGTCTGCATAATCCAGGTGAGTCAGGTACACTGTAAATAGATTTGGATCATTAGCATCTGTAGGATGCATTGTAAAAATGAGTCTCTGTGCAGCTGTGAACAATTATCACAGATGGTGAAATCTTTTTGGAGTGTGGGGATTTTTATCAAATCAAACATCCAGCAGCTGCTGCATTAAAGCTAATATTTCATGAATGTAGAATAAGTATGAGTCTTTACAAAAAACTCAAAACTTTACCGAAAATGATCCATTTTCTTATTTTTGGTTTATTCTATCATCAGACAGGAAACAATAACTACGGAAAACAGCCAAAGGTCCATGTATTAAGAAGTGACTGAGCAGGTTCAGTCAGAGGCAAATGCTGTTATATAACCGGTCTACAAACCGTTTTATGCGAGCTGCACTCCAGAAATAATATCATGCAGGCTTGTCACACAAAAATATTTTCATAAATTATTCTTTTGGAAAAAAAAGAAAATCAAAAAAAATCAAATTACACATTTTTAGGTTAATGTTGGCATTGTTAGATTTTGTTATTTTTTTTAATATACCATTTGATGACTTTTTAGCATGTTGTAAAATAAACTTAAAAATATTTCTCAAATCAGATTTGCTATTCTGTTTTGAAAAAAAACCCAAAACCCTTGGGAACAGACTGGAAGTTACTTTGATTTTGTTCTTAACATTATTTTACAATGTAACAGTTGAGACCTAAGAAACAATAAACTAGTGTGATAATAATAACCAGCCATGTTAAGATTATGTACAGTGTTTAGTCCATTGCTCATCTTGTTCAGAGTTTGTTCCTGCAGTTATGCATCGACTAACTAGTAACTAGAAAAGGGGATGATGTTGGATGTGGACTTTGCCATTCTGACTACTTATTAGACAGACATAGACATACCAAGTGTTTCCCTCATGTTCTTGTAGAGGTTAATGGAATCTGTGTCCTTCATGAACTCTCTGACAACTTCTCCCTGGTCATTCTCCACCACCAACACCTCTTCTGGTTTGGCCATCCGACTCACCATCAGCAGTCGCACCTGTCACCAGAAATAAACACCTGTCACCATGCAAACCCAACTGGCGTAATCCTCACAGGATACTATACAATAGTGGCTGTTACTCATGCTCACAGAAACACACACAATAGTAACATGTAATGCTGCCGGTTTTCTCTAGCAAGTAACTCTTTTGGCACAAGTTTAACAGCCACTGACCATTACTTGACCATTGCCAACTGACTCTTGTGTGTCAATCAGCCAAGAAACAGTTCTGCACCCGTAAACATTTAACTTCTGCAGCATTTCACCAGTATGAAACTTTCAACAAGTTGTCAATTCAAGTACAACCATTTAAAAAACAAACGTGCACAAATTCCATTAAGAAGAAAAAAGGAAAACTTGTTGTTTTTTATTTGCATTACACTCTCAACAGTCATGTGATTGATTGTGTTTGGTACCTTCGAGAGTACTGGAAGATAGAGTTGTCTCCGTGGTGGCACGTCAAAATGTTGGTTACCAGAAAGCATCGGAGATGTGGATGTAGAGAAGGGACTCTCTCTGTAAAGCTCAGCAGCCAAATGGTTCCAATACTCAAGACAAATTTTGAAGATCTCAGTCTCTTCGACCTCTGATACCAGCAGCATATAGTGGAGTGCCTGAAACAGAACCAAAGGATGAGCTAAATGAGCTTCCTGTATCTGCCAATCAGCTCATTTAATCTGTGACAGCACTCTCTCTCACCTCCATTAATGTTTCTCTGAGGTTGAGCCTCTTTTCAATGAGCTGCCCGTGTTCTTTAAGGAAAGTACACAGGAACAGACTGAGGTTCTGGATGAAGTTCTGCTCGTCATCTTTCCCATTGGCATAGGCCAGACGAATATTGGTGTTCAGGGGCAGCATCTACAGACACCGATCACACAGAATCTCATCTAGAATCTTTACTACGAGAAATGTGTTTGAGAGCATGCTTTGTAGGTATTGGTTCTCACCTGTATGAGCTGACACATGGTGAGGGTGAACAGGGTGACAAACTGCTCCTCGTACTGGCTGACGCTCACTCCAGCAATCTCTGTGAGGCACTTCAGTGTCACGTTTCGAAACATGGGCACGTTCAAGAACTGAGAAAGGTTTAAACAGTCATTTATTTAGAGGGTGTTGGTTAATTTGTGAATAACCAATTACATCAGAAAGCACATCAATCATAAAAACGCTTGCACCGTTTTAAAAACTAAATCCAGGGACAACTTTTTAATCAGATGAAAATCACCAATCATTGAAGTCCAAAGTCAATGACACCTGAAATGCATTACATTTGTATGGATGAAGTCCAGGTGAATGTCACATCTACATAATAGGTCCCAATGTCGCTGTCCCTTACTCTGACCTCACTCATATAGTTTGTACCTACATATAGTTTGTATATGTAGGTATGGTCAGATTTCACAATGTTGAAGAAAGTGAAAAGTGAACTAGAACCCAAATCTGTAACTGGACCTGCCACAAAATTTAATAAATTCTTCCTTGGCCTATGATTTATCTCCACACAAAACAAACATTTACAAACGTCTGGTAGACAAAAACAAACGTGGCTCATCACGCCAGCGCTCACTAGTGAAATTAATTAATTAGGCTCCGTTTTGTTAAGCTTGCTAGGAATTGTTGTACTTCACCAATGCTGGCAAATCCAAGTTACAGGATTTATTTTTAGCCAACAACTTGTTCTGGCTGATTCAAGAGTGAAATAACTTCATAGGTGAAATTGTATGAATCCGTATACAAACCTTATACACCAGAGTGCTGATCAGCTTGGTTTCAAAGATGTATCCAAGAGGAATCCAATTGAGAAAACGTAGGAGTGTTTCCAAAGTGGCGTGGACCAGTGGAGCATTCTGGGAATTTTCCTAAAATAAACCAATGAGATGACAGAAAGCTGAAAGACATATATTGGCGTGGAACCTATGATGAAGACCGTTAAAAAACTAAGGAGATACATACCATAACAAACTGACATAGCTGGAATATCTGGGAGAATTCATTGCACATACTGAAAGAAAAATGAAACATTATTGGATATAGTGTATGCTAAGCACTTAACACATGTTGATTTTGATTTTTAAGACATCTTAAAACTAAAGATCTTAAAGCTGGAGCAAGTCCAGATACAACTGGATTGATCGACCATGGTGGTCTGCTGAGCTAAACCTGACAGATCATGTGGCATTTCCTGTTATCGAGATGTCCTCTATTTGTTAATCGAAATTTCTCTGCTCTAAAACATGTGTATGATCTCTAATGGTGAAGTAGGTTGTGGTTGCCTCAGCAATAATTGACTGCTGGATGGATCAAACACAAGAGGAACATATCCAGTGTACAGAGGACAGTCTTTAGATAGACATTACTGCTTTATAGCACTGGCTTGATTGTTCATATGCCGACACGACGACATGTTCCATGATGCTCTGAAAGCTGCATCAATGTGGTGGGACAAAAAAAAACCCTGAAAGATTCATACTTTGATGTATGATTAAATGTTTTAAAATCCTAACTGTTAATGTGATATTCCAGAAAGTCTATATCTGATTTAACTCTCTGAGCATAAATGTAGGTTGTTCCAGTAATGCACTCCAAACCAACCCCTGGGGGCTTTCTTTAATAAATCTAATGTTTCTAAGAGGTTCATACAGTGTGCTGACCTGTCTTTGAGGTGCTTGGCCTTGACTTGGGTCATTTGGCCACTTGAGAAGTCAAACACCTCCTCGCTGAGCAACTTGAGAATGAGCATGTTGTTCTGACAAAGGCTCTCGCTGGTACGACTTGCCCCCACAATGTCGCTGATAAAGGTGGGCCAGTGTTTTGGCCACTCCTGCTTCAAGATCTGCAGAAACATAATGGTTTCACAAGCTTAAAAAAAAAAAGACATTTTTTCCACAGAGGGGGACATGTGACCTGAAAATGAAAAAAGGGTGGGGATGAACTGGTGACTCCTGCTGAAATAATCTATGGAATCTTAAAGGATGTTCAAACCATGTATGACCTGACACCATCATGTCTGTCACTATGTTTGTGGAGATTCTCACATATTCCAGATCACGGTTATCCTTGAAAGTTGAATCTAATGCAACTAGACCTTTGTTTAGCCACCACCTTTCAAACCCTAATAAATAAATATAATGCTGTGCCATGATCTCCCCCCTGACAGATTCACCACCATTCACACCTAGAATCACGTTATGCTAATGAATCACATGATGACCCAGCAGATATTTGAGACAGTCGCGTCCAAAATAACTCTTAACAACCCCCTATCATACCTCATTAGTAATGAGTAGTCAACTATATAGATCCTTTTTGAGACGACATCAACGACAAACGACAACGCAAGTTGTGCATTCCGCGCCGTGGCAGAAAATCAGCTGATCATAATAGAAGGAGACGGGAGAGAGCCCCGGGATAGCAGACAAATGTCTTGTTGGGATGTTCCATATCAGAATCGAAAAGGAAAAAGTGACTCTTCATCTAATAGAATACCGTCGTCTCACACATTTATAGTTGTAACCCACTAAACGGAAGGATTGCACAGATGAAACCATCCGGAGTTCTCGTCTCTGCAGTGTTCGTTTCATATCAGGTAAGGTTTTTTTTCTAGATTGCTTATCTCACACAAAGGGGGGAAATCAATGATGAAGATAATAACAATAGATTAGTACAGCTGCAACCAATATGCTGCCATTCTCAGCAGGCTATTTCATAACATTAAACACTATCGACCAACTTTAAAAACATTAGTGTGAAAGCTGGTAATCTAGCATGTAAACAAAGACAATTGCCCAGACACAACCAACATCTCTCAGTATCTATGCAAGCATATGCAATATGACTTTTACTCAACACTGAGAATGAGCTCAAACTTAGTTTGACCTAGGTTTCACATGATGTCATACCTTCTCTCTTGATTTGACATCATTAAACCATACCAACAGTGGTGGTATATCTTGATTAATATTTCTGGGTCGTTTTGGGTTTTAGTTACACGTTTAATGGAAGAGAAAATAGGGCTGAAGCAGCAAATCTTCTCTAGCTGACCCATCAAGGACTCTGACTGCAGCTGAAGTATAAACAATAGTTTTGTACAGGTAAGGGTTTCAAATATGCTTCTGAGCCCAGGGAACCTACTTTTCTGATAATCCTGAGTCATGGATAGCGTGTCACATGTTTGGTCATTGCATTTTTATGAATATTCATCCTGATCAATTAAATGTTTTGAGTTTGGTGTGTGTAATGTGACCCTTTCAAAGACATGGGAGTTGGTTGGCTCCACTCCTTAATTAGTGCTTTCATCTTAAGTATACAGGTGCAGTCCACAGGTCCAACATCTATCTCCTTCTGTATATTTAAACGATCAATGCACTGTTTAATGACCTGTGTGTCAAAATGCTGTCAATTATTCAATAATAGTAGTAACATGGTGAATCTTTGCAAAGGTATCAGTTCTTCTCATCATTTCTCAAAGTAAAAGGATTCCATGGTTCGTTCAGCCATCTACAACTAGCTCAAAGTCCAGCACCACCAGTTTGTGAAAGACTGGATCACACTCCGACACTCAGATTTTCTTTCAGCTCCATCAGAAACAAAGCTCAACAGTTCTTTTTCTTTCCTGCTCTGACCATAATTATTTTTGAGTGGTTGATAAGAAAACAGAGTGAAGTGGTGATGCATGGTACTTTTAGCCTGTTTAATGTCACTGATGCAGTCATCCCCAATATTTAAAGAAACTGACTCCCTGTAACGGCAGACATTAAAACCAATCATCAAATGCCAATCAGCAAAGCTATTCTCAGGAAAATGTTTTGGAAGTGAATATAGGTGATGTTAGTGTATCAATGACTATGCTGAGATTTTTATCACAAGATTTAATAATCTTACTGCTCTAGTACAGACATAGACTGACTATTATCATCACAATAAAGTTTATAAATATTTAACTGGTGTAACACCAGCGAGAGGAATTTATTTTTGTCAACAGTCTGAAGTACTAAGTTTTCTGAAAAAGAAATAAGATTAAAATCAGGATTCTTTGATCTGCTGGTGCAAAAGGATGAAATGAGTGAAGCATTTATATTGTACAGGGTATTTCAAATTTCTAACATTATCTATTTACTTGTTTCATGATGTATTTCAAGTTGAATAATTATTTTTCCTGCTAGCACCTGTGTCTCAGTACTACATTGCTGTGTTTGTAATTGTGTGATAAAAAGAACTTTGACCTTAACAGTAAGAATAAATGATGGGATAAAAGTCAACAAGGCGTCTTTAACAATGAATACAATGACTTAAAATGCAGTTTGTAAGCAGAAAAATGCTGAAACATTTAATTGTACACAAATAAATACATTCTTCCTGATGATACGGTGATGTAATGCAGAGCTGTCTCTTTCTGTCATCTCCCTGATTCCGCTCACAAATTACACCATTATTGTTTAAGTACAACAAAACGGTCTATACTTGTAACCTAAAGACACTCTAAGCATCAAACACCTATTGGAGGTTAAATACCCATCTACCCACCAGTTACTGAGAAGTGAGGAAGCCTATTGGATGAGAGGTGAAACATCGGTCAGTAGCTTAGCAACAAAGTATCACTCAGAATATGAAAAGCCTCAGGAGTCAGCTGACCACGACGTGCCTAAACCCAATACTGGCACAAAAACATCCCAACAAACTTATGTGATGACCAAAAAAAAAAGAAAGAAGAAAAAAAAGGCATTTGTCGCTGATAAAAGGAGTCGCAGAGGAAATTGGATTTGCGAGGAGGGAGCACCCTATATTGTGCAGGCATCAGTCACCTGTTGAGTGGAATACCCTTAGGTGGACTGCATGACGTCACCGTTAACATCTATACGATGTAAGTCTTCATGTTTGCTTTGAAGGTGATGGTTCACGCTTTGTTACATTTTCTTGTGTTAAATAATAAGTATAATGCCATTTATGATGGCACAAAACATTTTTCAACGTAACAATGTAAAATATAAAAACGCAAAAGGTACATGAGCCGGTCCTCGTTTTGTACATTCAAGCAATTGGCAGCGCAACATGGCAGTCTACATGGAAGAGGACCCGCCCCCCATGATATGTTAATTACTTAGTCTAAACTAACATAATAAATAGTTTTATGTTCAGCTTGTACACTAAACATACAAAGTTATGAATATTAAATGTCATTCAGTCAAAGAGATATTGCTAAATTGTACACACTGTGCCTTTAAGTGAACAATATATGATCAAGAATTACACAGTTGAACTCCATAGACTACACAGAGGTACACATCTGCATTACTGTATATAAATATAACCACTTTTGTAGATTTTCAGGTCAAAGAAGCTACAGAATAAAATATGTCACGATCACACCTTATATGTGGACAAATCTTTTAACGGCATCCTGAGGAGAGAGTCAACGTGAGCCGTTAAGTCCCTGAAGGCCAAAACAATGTCTAGGTCAGCTTACACAGGCAGTGACTCATTCTTAGTGGCATTACAGTAGAGTCATTCATGGAGCCAGCCCCCATCTCCCTCACAGAAATATAAATCAGAGTCACAGTGCATATCCGTCCATCACAGCACATCAAACACTAGAAGCTGCCTTTTCTGAAGTAACTAATGGGATGAGAACTAACTCCTCACTCTCAGAATACACTACCTCTTTTGTTCTCATTTTTTCCCCTTTTCTTCCCAATCCTCTGCCGCTTCTTTCCCCCTAATTTTTCTACATAAAAGGAATAAAATTCAGCATTTGGTTGCAGAAAAAGTCACTGCGCGTAACGTACTCACACAGGAACAGATGCAGCAGTTTGGAATAACATCCATATCTTTGGCCTAAATAAGGCCGAAGGGGCTTCTACGTCTGAAGCATCACTGACAAGAAGTTGTAAATTAGTATTAAGATTTCTATGATTCGCTTGTGTTTGAATAGACTGCAAGGATGAAATAAATATGCCAATACCACAACACTGTCATGCTTCTATGAATACATAGGTTGAGCCACTGTGTAGAAGTAAAAATGAGTCACATTAATTTAGTTAATGAGCTTTGACACTACTGCAGCACAAGGTTAAAAAAAAAATTCCAGTCTTAAGCCCAATCAATCTTCAGGGTTACAGCAGAACAGCAAGAAAAGCAGGTGAGCAAGTAAGGTTTCAAATATATCGATAGCTTACCTGTACAAGGATCATGTTCAACTTCCCAATGTAAACCTTTTCTTTCTAAAAGTAAAAAGTTAAACAAGAAAGAGTCACATTCTGTTTCAGAACAAAAACTTTCAGAAATTTCAGCACATGATTAAAATTCTTCTGGGTACACACCAGTATCTCTAATACTCTGATCTACTTGTGGCGTTGCATTGTTTTTTTTACATGCTCATAATGCGTGAAATATTTGTGTTAGGGATTCTTGTACACAGGTCTCTCTTGAAAGATATCCAGATGACAATGAAACTACGTGCCTAAAAAAGGTCTAATCTTAACTGTACTCTCATTTGAATTAAAATTCAAGTTTAATATTAGTGTGAAAGTTCTATATTATTTGTTTTATTTTAGTTTTTCAGCAGTTTTTTTTTAGACTTTATGCTACTTTTCATAGACTGGTAAAAATGTAGAGTTCCTTATATCATGGCGTCCTCTTTACCATGTCACGATTCAGTGGGGTTGTACGTCAGAGTGACAACCAAACAAAGTGATTCGGTGAAAGCCGTGGTAATCACTAATGGGTTTGAATTTTAAAGCTGCATCACTGCATGTGTTTTTGCGCCTTTGCAGATGTTGAGTGATGCATAGCATTAGACTTATAAAGAATAAAGATGTAATTGTATTTAAACCACTACTACAAATAACTTTCATCGTCTGTTAATCCTTTAATTAATCAGTTAGTTAGACCCTACTGGCAAAAATTGATGACTTTTATCCAAAGGTCAAAATTACATCCTAAAATGTGTTGTTTGTTGTCAGAGTACTAAAGAAAACAGTAGATATTGACATTTGAAAGCTGTCTTCAAAGGAAGAGGTTGGCGAAAGGCGATTCATTTTAATAGCTGATGGCTAATTAATAAATTGACTGATTTTCGCTGCTCAATAATCATTGTCTGTTTTTTTCCCTGGAATTAATTCCCATAGGAAAGGAATGAAACACTGAACTGAGCCATCTGAAAACACTTCTAAAAGCAGCTGAATCACCATGTTTGAGCTTTAATGACACAGCACTATGGTTACCAGTTTCACTTGTTGTGGTCCAGATTGGCTCCGATAAAACAAACACAAAAACTGATATTCACTCCAGTTTGGCAGTTCATAGAATGTCCACAGAGTAAACAGCCCCCAACCGCGTCAGTGCATTTTACGTTAGTTAGTTTAAATTAAATAAGAATAAAAAGATTTTTCATTGGGTGAATATTTTTGTTATTTGAGTTTAAATCTCAACTAAACGCTTCATTTGAATAACCTCTTCTTTGGTTGTAAGTTGTTCACTATTACAATGACCCAAAATGTAATACAGTTTTAATTTTAAATCGTAGCTTTACTCACCTCCACATTTGATGCATCTGAGGAAGTCTTGATAATGAGACCAACAACATACTTTTTTATTCCTGGCAAACACAAAGATGTCAGATGAACACCGTTAGCATGCAGCAAATCATGTGCAAGCTGCATATCACTACAGGTGGACACAAAAGGATTTAAGCCACATTGAATTTTTTGGCTTACTGTTAAATCTACTCATATGTTGTTTGCAATATAAAAATCACACAAGAACAGTTTGAATATCTCGGTACAGCAGACATTTAACACAAAATGCTGTGGTAACTAGAGATGCATCGATTGCGATTTTCCTGGCCGATCACAGATTTTTTATACCGATATCGATTTTTTTCTTCTTAAAGTTTAAAAAAATAATGACTAATGTATTTAAAACGCTCTTATTTTAAGGATTGCAGTGGAAGTAACAAGGCTGGTCTGCATTATGTTTTGTGTATGTATTCTGACCTGTTGAAATTATGTACCATCCGTCCTCGCCGCCGTGCGTTTCTTAAACTTATTGCATGACATTTTGAAGTGAAATTAAAACTTTGTAAGCGTTTGTGTGTTTTATGTTATATGTCCGCTTTGATCAGGGACTTCAGGGCTATTGGCTGGCTCTGAACTCCCGCTAGCTTTAGCCGCACTTCTAACGTTAACATTTAACTTGCTATGTTTCTCAGGGGATTCAATTTTAAATGTTTGATTATGTTTATTGTGCCGAACGCTTTCGGGGTTGTTCCGCTGCAGCTCCTATTTGTCCTTAAGTTTTGAAACCATGAATGACCGTATTGATACATACATGTGGTAGCTCAACAGCTTATTTGTCCTTGCTGGTGTGACAAATTGCAAACTTTTGTTTTTATGGTTTACTTGAGAGATGTTTGGAGCTGTGGTAGCTCATGCTTGGTGCGTTTGTACGGCTCGTTCATGCAACCAGCACGTAACCAGCCTCCAGTTTCCCTGCTCGGCCGATTGCCGTTTCCATCAAACTTGGCCTACCGGCGCACCGCTAGTTTTAACTACCGACTAGACGTCTAGACGTTATGCCAAGAGTCTCCTCTTCATTAAAGACTCCCTTTAACTACCCTGACCTGCTTCAAATATGATGCATATCCAGACATCCGCTTCTGGCTGTATTCGTGAAGACTCTTAGCTCATTCGTCATGGGCTAGGGCATCCAGTTCTATAATATTGGATTTACAGGCTGCTTCAAATCCCACCAAGATTTTCTATTTCTCAAGTCCGGCAAGTGTGACGGCAGTCCAGGAATGTTCCAGGTCACTTCTTGAACCGAGCCTTGGTGGACCTTGAGGTCTGCTTTGGATTATTGTCAAGTTTGGAATTTCCAGTGAAGTCAAAGTTAGAGCTTCCTCACAAATTGCAAGACATTTTCTTCTGGTAGAAACTGATCCTTGATAGAATCCATTTTACCCTCTACACACTTCAAGTTTCCAGCACCAGAGATGGCAAAGAAGCTCCAGGTCACCCGTGAGCCACCACCATGTTTCGATGTAGGTAGGGCATTCTTTCTTCATTGTACCTTATCCAGACCTAATGCTGATCCATAGGTTCCAAAAGTTCCCATTTGGTTTCAGTGCTCCATAGAACAGCCAGGGTTTTAACACATTGTCCACAATGTCAGGTAAATGCCTTGGAATTCCGGTACGAAGCCCTGCTGTAAATTTAGGCCTAAACAGAAAAGTGCTTTAACATCCTCTTCTACATCCTGGATGATATTTAGGGGTTGGAATCATTTACAGACTGCAGTCACCGGCTACAGCGGTTAGCTGCAGGAAAAAAACACTTGTGATATCTGTTGTATTGAACTATTTAACTTATCTTGTGTGATTTGATTATATCAGACTGCTTACAAATTCTAAATTTACCAGTAAACATCATAATCAATGTAACAGTGGTGGGCTGTCTGGGCCAGCAGGGCTTTCTCTGCTGGACTAATTATTGTCAGAATAAGAAAATTCCACTTTTTTTAATGAGACTAAACGTGTTTTACATAGTTCATTCCTGTCAATATATTAACGTAATATAATTGCTTCTCTCCCTGGCTGCTTCCAGTGCGGCCTCTCAATTAAAGCTTTGTCTTACCCAATCAGATTTCGCCACTGCTGTTTCCAGGTAAACAACAACAAAAATCAATTCTGAGGCCTTGAAAGTTTAAATACAAAAGGGATGATATTGTTGCTTAGTTAAGATGGTTGTTGCTGTTGTTGTGTGAATGAGATCAAGATTCAGTGGTCCGGTAATGACGGTGTGCCTTTGGACACATGTTTAGGCCCAGCAGCTTTGCTGGAGTCTTTGACGAAACACTGTTGAATTCTGATTGTGCTACTTATATTTTAATTGCACTTTTGCTTTCTCGGTAGTCGTATTAGTAAATGCGATTGGTTGTTTTGAACTTATAATTTGATAAAAATTGTTATGACATATCTATAGATATCTATATCTATTTAAAAATCTCTATATATACATATATGGAAATATGTATTTTTTGATGCAGCATAATGTCCTTCTTTGGAATAGTGGTACACCCTTCATGGTTTCAGTGCGTGTCTATGCAGTTAGTGAATATTCCTCATAGGTGTTGAACCTCATTTTAACCATTGTATTCTAATAGTTGATGTTACCATCTCTTTTAGTGCGAGCTAATTACATTGTATGACAATAGCCTCTAGAGTGGTGTCCCTGTGAAGTTATTTGAGGACAGCCTAATTTTGGGAGAATAGCACTGAAGGCCCAGTTGGTAAAAATTCTCGGCCCACCGCTGCAACAGAGGTTAAATAAATAGAATTCCAACTGTAAGGAAGCCTAACAGTTTCCTAGCTCATAAGCTGCTGAATCTCATGTTGTTGGTTGGTTGACACATGGACTGCAACTGCCACTGAACCTCTGTTGAACAAAGGTTTTTTTCAGTTCAGTGGAAGTTACATTTCTCCAGCTGTTTTTATAGAAAGTCAAAGTTTCTATGCTGCGTTACTAATTAATCTTGATAATTGTGTGATGGGGTGTAGTGAGCAGAGCTGAAAACAAGGCAATACTCTGACACAAGGGGGAAAAGACATACTTGCCAGTCGCCCTGCACTGGGTTTGCCACTTGAACAAAATTCAGGCATCTACAGTCAGAAGTAGGGAAGTCTTAGATCAACGAAAAAGAAATTTTATAATAAAAATATAGAAGAGTGGAGTCAGCATCTACTGATTTGCACTTAGACAATTGTTAATCAGTGTTTTTGTTCAAACCAAAAATATTTCTCGAAAATGTCCTCCCGCTCCGTTTTGGCATTTAGAAAAAACACCTCAACTCAGTAAGTGGCAATAAAGCACAAAAACTTGGAATCTTTTAATAAAAATTAGATATTAAAGTAGGACTGGCAATTAGGAAAGTTTAAGAGAGTAAATTTAACAAAATGCAGACAGATGGTGAAAAAAGAGGGCAAATGCAAAACTTTCCATGTTTTGTATTGACAGTACAAAAGTACTATGCTTCTTGTTCAATGAGAAACAATTCTCCACACAAAACCGCACGAAAGTCATCAAAAAATGCTGGCTTTGGCAACGGTTACAGAAAATACGCAATGGCCTCATCTTTCCAGTAGTGATGTCAGGATAAAAGCGAAGCTAGCCTATTTTGTCAGATCCGACAGAAGAGCTTCTGTAGCACAAACTGCTGAAAAAGTTCATGGGGTCCTGATTGAAAGATGTCAGAAGACAGTGACATCACACATCTGGTTTCTTCACAAAATTAGGCAGGGGGTTTTAATCTTATAGCAGACAAGTGTCGATGTTTCATACCAGAGCTGTTTGGCCCACTTTCAATGAATCCTGGTTCATTTCCTCAGACAGTCCGGTACATTTGGTGTGGTGTGAATGCTCATTCGAACTCTGGTGCGGATTAAGCAAGTGAACTTTGGTCCGCTTAAAAACGGGGGGTCAGTTCGTTTCCAAGCGTGTTTGTCCGTTTGTGATGTGAAAGCAAAGTGGACCATGTTTTAAACCACAGGTAAGAGGTGGAGCCCAGCATGTGATTTACTATGTCCAAATCCCTGTCATTACCTCGATCGGTATCTGTGTAACCAGGACAACATGTTATATTTTCTATCCCTCATCAGGGCTCGCCCTTCTTCTACAATGTTGCTTAGCTCTCCTCAAGTAAAGAACGAAATCCTCGACAGCTGGATGCTTCTTGTGCTGCTTATACTGCGTGCCTTCTTGTGAAGCACATATTTCATATGGACACCAAAGAAAAAGCGGAAACAAGCAGGAAAAAGAGGAGACGGATTTCCATTCCCTGTTGTTTCCAATAGATGAGCGATTTTCTTCTGCCTCTGCAGCTGCTGCTGCTGCTTCTTGTTCTTTGGTGTTTCTTGGTTCATTACCATCACAGACGAGCAGTTGTTACGACCTGCCTGAAGATGTTCAGAAAGTTTGGTTCGTTGGACAGAGTGAAAGCGAACCGAACCAAACTAAAGTCCAACTGTTCACGTTTTACTCATTAGAAGGAGCTTTTTGTTGGAAACAGTAATTTCCCAACCAAAAGTTACATGTGTTTTAATTTTATATTGGTCTTGTGTGATTACTGAGCTCAGAAAAAATTGTTAACTGTAACGATCTTCATTATTGAGTCACTATGGGAGTTTAACTTCGAGCATATTGCTGACTTCCTAGAAATAGGTTGAGACAATATGGACTGTTTGATATACTAATGAGTCACATTTAATTTAAGGCAAGAGATTGGGTGCTTTTCAAAGATATACCCTTGCTATCGACTGCATAGGCCTAGTTTGAAAGATAAAGACATTAAAACAATGTGAGCAAGTGCAGCAGCAATAAGTTCCTCTACTTCTTTTAAGATGCTCCATCAGAAAGTTTAAATCAGAGCTGGAGTGATCTTGTTCTCTCCTCTGTATAACAGCTACTACGGTTGAGTATCCACTTAAGTTTTGGGGCCAGTTCATGTCAGTCGAGCAGAAAACAAACCAGCATGCTTCATCTTTGGAACACTGCTTCACTTGTGTCCCCGGCAACAAGAAGTCAAAACTTTTAACATAAAAGTAAGACTAACAGAGGTCAAAGTATTACCTTCACACTGATTCCTGGGCAGAATCTTCCATCTTGTTTTGATAACCGTTTCCAAAATCTGAAGAGCATAGTACTGTAACATGCAAGGAGGGAGAAGCATTAGGATAAATCCATTACTATAACATTCAACAACAAGCAATGTGTAATTTTAATACGAACCAAAAACAGCATGAAGTGGACCAGCCTGTAATAACTTACATTTCTACATTAGACTAAACAACGTCTTTCATGCAGACTTTTTCGTATGCAGAATGTTGACTGGTTGTTTGTTTTAAATCTGAGAGCAGCATTGCGCTGCAACACTGCAGAAGCCCTGCTGTTTCCCCGGCATCACACCAGACAGCCAAATACACATGGAAAAGACATGAATCCATTTATCAGCTTTGGCTAGGATTAATCTAGAAGATTTGTTAAGTTATGTTAAATGTTCTTTTACCGAATTTAAAGACACAATGTAGGGTTGGGCATCTAGAATGTTTTTCATCTGGTTAATTAAACCCACTGAATGTAAAACCTGTACTGACTTGACGGCCCCTGTTGGTAAAGATGGAACCTGGTGTTTTAATGTCAACCTCACCGGTAGAACCGTCAAGAAACAGGTATGGCACTAAAAGGCACTTAAAGAATGACATGGATAGTGATGCAGAGATGTTGTCACAATTCCAATATGACTTTATGCAACAAAAAAAAGAACTTGTTCTCAGCATCACGTAGTAATAAACATTTCAGCATTTGCATCTGGACAAAATTGACAGAAAATTATGGTCTGCCCTAATTGATTTCTTTTTAATCTACATCAGGGGTTAAAAATTCAATCAAAAAGGGGGCCAAAGTTAAAGACGTTTATTCTGATTTTATTTACCGATGTTATAGAGTTCTGAACAAAGAAACAATAGAATATACTCAAATTATAGATTAAATTCAAAACAGATCAGCATTACTAATTTTTTGGACTCCTTCTCCATCAGCAGTTTCACAGAATCATTTCCAATGAAAACGTTTTAAGCACAGAAATCAATATCAGCCAGAAAACTATATATTTTTTAAGTATAAATTACATCTAAAATCAATCGTTTTTAATTAACAATATCAAAAAAGGAAATTTAAATGGTAAATGGCTAGGCTGATTTAGCCTTTTCTTTCTTCGGTCAAAATGAAACAGTAAAATTAGACTGTTGCTCTTCGTATTTGTTCCAGTAGTAAGGATCAGCTGCTCCTCAGAAAACGTTGAAGCGCGTTTCATATTAAATGTAAGCAACTTCATGTGTTTTCTTCTTTTTTAATGCAACAGCACTGAAACATGTTGAATCTAGAGGATGTGAATGGATGCAACTATATAAAATGTATTTATATATTATCAATCTAATTTTTTCTCTCATCTACTTCTTCTCCCTGGCTCCGTAACATTTTTCTAAGGCGTAGCCTAAGGCTTTTTAGATTGACTGGATAAACGCTGATATCTGTCAACGAGGAGCAGGGAAAAGCACCGGAGAAGCACACCGAAGCACTTAAGTGTGACTGGCTGATGCGGATCTTCTTCTTTAAAGTTTTAAAATCAGAATGAGTACTGTATTTTACGTGCTCTTATTTTGAAGGATCACAATGAAAGGCTGGTCGGCATTGTGTATGTATTCTAACATGTTGAAATAAATGTACCCTCCATGCGTTTCCTAAACTAATTGAAAATATTACTTTGTAAGCCTTGTTCAGTCCATTATCCATTATATTTTGGCTTTGTTCTGGGTCTTCAGGGCTCGTGGGTGGCTCTGAGCTCTCGAAAACATTATCAGCTCTTCTAATGTTAGCTTATTTAAAATTACTATGTTCAGCGGGGTGATTAATTTTTAAGTGTGTGATTGAGATTGTTGTGCGAACGTCTTCAAGGTTCTTCCTCCACAGCTCATTTTGTCCTTATTGGTTTTACAGATTGTGAGCTTTGTGTTTTCTGGTTTACTTGTGAGATGTTCGGAATCCTGGTAGCTCATACTTGGTATGCGTCTACAGGGTATGTGTGTTGCCAGCACCCATCGGTCAAAAGTGGGGCAGCTCGACAATTTGCTGATTTCATCAGACTAGGCCTCCTAGTGCTGATCAATCAGTGCACCTCTACCTCGATCAATTGGCACATTGCAGGGTTTAGCTATAAATTAAGGCCGTTTCTGATTAAACAATTTCACCACTGAGTACACAGTGTGTACTGGTGTGATTTTTGCATAGCCAGGAATATTAGCTTGTTTGTTGTGGGGATGGACTCAGGCAGTGCAATTGTGGCCTAAATTAATAATCCCGATAATTCATCCCTGACCATAGGACAGGGCTGAAATCCCTCCCTAGTCACCCTCCATGCCTTGCAGACAGTGCAGCTAATGTGCGATCATTAGTGGTACAAAGGAGGTCACAGTCTGTTGACCCTTTTCCTTAACCTTACATTTATCACGGTGTTTACTATACAGATATCTTTGGCCATATTGGAATTTGCTGCCATTAGTAAATTCATTTCTTTGTGAGCTCAATGAATACATACAGGGTTGCAGGTAAAGACATTTCACAAAGCATTTCTTAGTCTTCATGCGTTCATCGGTTTGTGGAATATTTTCAAGTTAGTTGTGTTGCTTTGCAAATGAGTTGCTCTTGCTTAATCTATCTGGAACCAAAATAAAACCCTGCATCAACAAGAGATGTTGAGTCCCTTCAACAGACGAGCTCTTCGCCTCCTAAAGACATTTAACTTTTGTTGCTTCCATCTGCTAGCTGTTGAATATTAGCGATATCCTTTTAATATCAACGTCACTCGTCTGATTAGCATCCAGCTATGATCGGCCGGATATAGGTTTAGAGGGAGCTTGAGATCGAAGCACTCTATTGGCATATCATATATAACCGACAATATCGTTCCAATTTGTTGATTTAATAGCGGGGTGCCAAAATCATTGTCAAGCTTAAAATTACTCATTTTGCAGCCATAGAATGGTCCTGATATTAAATCAGCCAGCAGGGATAGGATCAGCTTGAGGCCTGGAGTAGAGGACCGGGCTGGGATTTGTACACCATTGTTGGCCAGCAAACTGGACCCTTAAATACTGTTGGAACTTGAGGGTCGAAATAACCCTTGAAGATTGGAGGCCTGGGATGACCCCTCCGCTGTGGACAGGGCTGAAGCCAATCTTAAGGGTTTTAACACAACAACTCTGATGTAATCAAACAACTCTGATGTAATCAAACCTTGGTTAGTGTCTGAAAGAGCCTGAAGAAAGCACCCTCTTTAGTGCTTAATAGGAGACAATCAGCTAACATGTCCGATTAATTTGAAACTTCAGGCAATGCAGGTAGAACAAATCAATTTAATATTCTTGTTTTCTTCCAAAAATGAAAAAAAGAAAAGAAATCCCTTGTCATTTATAACAAGCGACATCAAAGTTTTCTTCTATTGTTTCGTTTCTCATTAATAAACAAGCAAACCAAAAATTGAAAACTTAAGAACCAGATCAGATTAATAGAAACCGAACAGACAAAATATGATTGATACCCAACCCTAATTATGTGAATACATATTCCTAACATTAAATGAAGATTATAATTTATAGTGGGCCTAACTGGTGTGTCATAAGGAACAGCAGGACGAACCGCAGGTTATGCCCTATATTCATTTGTAATTGCTTAACAGTGAAGCATGAAAAAAAAACACTTCTAGTGTTACTTCAACTGATTGTTTCAACTGTAGGGATCACCAAGCGTACGATTCCGAAAAACAATGTTTATTTAGGATTTTATTAGGATTAGTGGCGGATGCTGGTAGATTAAAAGGTGAATTCTCTTTACAAAGGGTGAGCAGGACAGGTGCCACTTGGAGCGTTTCTGGCATGTTCCGTTTCACCCACAACTACCACTTTACAAAAAAAGAAAAAAACACCACAAGAGGAGTTAATGAACGACAAAACTGTCAGCAGTTTGACTGCAAAAGGCAACTTTAGCTGGAAATTATGAACGAACTGCAAACATTCGGCAAGAGCAGATCCATGATCCCTACAGGTGAAATGAAAGCAATGGATTGTCTCTCTACACTGGCTCCTACTGAATGCAGCCTGCACCCTCGCTCTGTCCAATGAAATAAATGCAATAGATGAACAGAATTCAAAGGGAATTTAAAAAGGGTAGACCTTGTGGAGGCCTGCCGTCAAAGTTTAGCTGTGTCATGAGGCACAGGATGACACACCACTTTTCTTCCTATCACAAGCCATAAACATAATGGAACAGTGTGATTAACATCAAATAGTCACAGCTTGAATTCATTACATTTCTCATATAGAATGACTGTAATGATGAAAAATCCAAATATTCAAAGTGCTTTGATGATGATGCACTTTTAATTGCGTTTTTTAAGCTAAGAAAATAATTCAGTAAGGCTTTAATTCTGACCCTCTAGTTCATTAGTGACCCTTTGTTTTGGCAAATTACAAATTTGAAACTAAAAAAAATTACAGATGATACATCAACTTCGAAATTAGTAATAAATGTCAGTGTTAAAAGATATCTTACAGGCAAACAGAAAAGGAAACAACAAATGTCAAGTTGTGTGCTTTGAGGAAGCTGCAGATGCATTTCACTTTACTTCATACTGATTACATACATTAATTTCCATTGTGGCAATTCGATTTATTGATGATGCTTACTTAATAATAGTCAATTTTTCTTAAAACTTGGTTAACAATATACATATTAATAAAGGTGTGTTTTCACTAGAGTAGATTTTCAAAATATAAATGTTCCCATTTCTGTCCTAATTATCAATCCAAATGTAAAGTGCATTATAAATTAAATGTATTATTATTATTTTGGACTAATGGGAGCCTCATCTTACAAAAAGCTATTATATTAAATGCAAACAACTTTGAAAAGAACTACAAAGAAGACATTTTTAAAGGAGGAAAATGCCCTCAGACACAGATTGAGTGGCTTTGAATCACCGTGCTAGGAATTCGAGGTGGTTTGAATTATCAACTACTGAATCTCAGTTTACAGGGGGGGAAACGATGTACACTTATCTGCAGACACATTGACTGTGTTTACATACACACCAATATACCGGTTATTATCAGGTTTCTCAAGTATTCTCTGTGAAATTGCACATTTAAACATTATATCCTGATTACAGCAACCACGATTAGGTCCAGCACTACCATATCCCACTGGCTGAAGGACACAGTCTGAAAACAGTCAAAAAAGGACATATTGCCCCTCAAACTTGTCGATTAATAAGCCACATGTTTGGGCGATTAAGACAACAAATCATAATCATGATTGCTTCAAACTTTTGCCCGAATTACAATAATTGAATGATTATTTCACCTTTTTTTCTAGAAGTGACTGCAAATGTCTGACAGGTAATAATTTTTACAGATACTGTAAAAACGCTGGATATTTTTAACTAGATAGTTTTGCTACAGAAACAGTTAATGTGTTAGTGAGTGCCTATGTCTCAGGTCCAATGTGACCGTCTGTGACATGTGATCATCAGTAAAATACAATATTTGGGCGGCTGTGGCTCAGTGGCCATCTCCCAATCAGAAGGTCGGAAGGTAGCCGGTTCGAATCCCACCAGGGTCTACTTGTCGTAGGGTCCTTGGGCAAGACCCTGAATCCTTAGCCCCACCCGGGCGCTCCACAAGGGGCTGCCCACTGCTCCCTCAGGGATGGGTCAAATGCAGAGAAATAATTTCACTATGTTGTACTGTGTATGACTCTATGTGACTAATAAAGGATTCTTTCTTTCTTATTTAGAGGGATCTATTGGTTCCATTTATCATCAGCACTGCCCAAATATGGCCCCATTATCCTTTCTGACCAGACATCAAAAGTAGTTGCAGAGATTTTAGAGCAGCGGCTACTTTCTCGTCACACATCTTCTACATGGAAGGCACCACAGGTTGGGAAAAATATTTTCACAATGGCACAATGCCTCTTTAGCAACATATTAAGCACTTCGCGTTTGCCTGTCTTTCCTTTTTTTTTTTAATCCATGCATACTTCAAACTTAGCAGTTCGATTATTTTGATTAATCCAATAGGTAGCGTTACCTTTGGGAACTGTTATTGTTTCCTTGCAGTGATTACATTTGATTTTTTAGTTTTATTCTGTGTGGTCTTCATTGCAGTTAAAATGTTTTCTCAACGTTGTTGTCGGCACCACAGCTCTGTCATTCGTGCAGCTTTGCATGCATCAAATAACATTGGACATGGCGGGGCTGCATGACTGAAAACTATTATACTACATCTATCTATCTAGATATCTAGATATCTAGATTTCTATATCTAGATATCTATATCTCTAGATATCTATATCTAGATTTCTATATCTAGATTTCTAGATCTAGATTTCTAGATCTAGAGTTCTAGATCTAGAGTTCTAGATATCTAGATTTCTATATCTAGATTTCTAGATTTAGATATCTAGATATCTAGATTTCTATATCTAGATATCTAGATTTCTATATCTAGATTTCTAGATTTAGATATCTAGATCTAGATATCTATCTAGATCTTATAAATATATTTATCCATACATATTTAGAAGATGACCTATTATATGGTATGTTTTAGATTTTTGTCACCTGTAGAATGTCTGTCTGTTGGAGATAATGTAATGTCTGAATTTGGGGATTAATAAAGTTTCCATCATTTATCTATTTATGCATTCAGGGACGGTTCCTGAATGCACACATTGGTGAAAGTATTCATCACATCAATCAGTAGGAGCAAGATTGAACCAAAACGAAACATTCACTTTTCTATAAACAAAGTAAATTAAACAGCATGCAGTAATCAGGAACCATTATTATAATTAGTCTACTAGTATTTGTTGTGTCTCCAGGATATGACTGTCCAAATTTCTCCGTGTTCCATGGAGACGTCATATCCCTAATACAAGCAAACCGGGACAAACCTCATAACCAGGATATTGGTGTGCATGTATCCATAGTCACAGAGAGCCACAACCAATACTTATGCTCTTCAACAAACAAATGGAAGCTAAGGATGTTAACAGCGTGTATACAAAAAGCCCATGAATCGAGTTAGTAGAGGATTTGGAGCATCCAACTATTATTCTGCTGGACTTTAGCATTTGTAAGATATAGTGATATTCAGTGATACAAATGCATTGGTTTTCCCCCTGCACCCTTGTGTGATCTAATCTACATGCAGCAAAGCTGTGGAGAAATTAAACTTGATGAACTGATTTTTATATGGTAATTTGTTGAGCGGCGAGCAAAGCAGGACTAACAATTTTGTAATTTATGATTCATCAACCTAATTTGCCAGATTATGACCCTCTCAAAAATTTACACAATTGGTGTTTTCTTGATAATTGACCTGACATAGTGTTACAAATGCGCATCTCTAGAGGGTGCAGTGAAATACATAACAACTTTGCTCCTGACTACAGATTAACAAACCAAAACTGGTACCAAACGTATGGCAGCCAATATGATTGGTATAATTAGGAAAGACAAAGTCTACTGTTTATCTGATTACCAAAAGTCACTTTTATCAAAAGCGCAGAGGTGTCACTTCAGCGCAAGAGTTCGGCCATAGAACAAATAATGCCAGTTAGGGCTTGGAAATTATGACATCAAATAATAATCATGATTATTTCAGTTGCAATAAATTAAAAATAATTTAATTATTTTATACTTCCTTTTCAGCTCTTTGACAGATATGTACTGTGAAAAGGGCTGAACATTTAAACTACTATAAAAAGTTGTCTGCAATTTTCTTTTCCATGCAGAAAGGATATTTCTCAGGTCCATTCATTCATCTCTAATAAGTGAAATATGTTATCAAGGCATATTTTGATTCCACTCATCATCAATACAGTAAATGTCGTACCTGACAAGATATCAGAAGAGGCAGCAAGTACTGAACAGATTTTATTTCAGCAGCTACTTTATCACTATACGTCTAGGTCATGGTGAATATGGCAGCAACTTCTGCACAGTATAAGCATTTTGGCGCCTGTCAATCTCTTATTTTAAGTCATGTTAAGTCCGCAGTGTGATATTTTAAAGATGATTAAACTAACGTTTGGGGATTAACATAATTTTTCTGCAGTGTTTATATTTGAGTGTTTTTGTTTGTGTCATCTTCACTTAAACCAAAATGTTTCTAAACCTAATTGTCAGCTAAGTGTTGGCCGCCTTGTCATCGTGCTGCTTTAAATTCACTTAAGTGACCAAGGGAACATGAAGTGTTCAGAGAATGACTGAGCGCTCATATTGGAGAAATTCAAATTAATCAACATCAGTAATATTACGTTGAATAGATGTTTTAAATATTGTTTTCTCAATAATTGTCCAGCCATACTACAAGGACTACATATTCAACCTCTGTTACATCTGTCGCCACCCAAAATATAAACTCACAATACATAATGGTGCTTTCAGAAAAAAGATCCAAAAAAGAGCATGTTATCGGTAAACCATAATATATGCACTACATGCCTTTTTTCTAAACTGTTTGTGATAGCACACACTTCCTTAAAGCACAAAAAAGCATGTTTCCATTCATGTAGTCTGGACTACGGCTAGCTTACTTTGGTGTTCATGTTCTGTGAAAACTCCAGGATGGTGTCGACTCTCGTCCAAGCATCCGGGTGCTCTTTTAAGTGTGTCAGCACCTCTTGTGCCATTCTTTGCTGCAATACAAATATAAATGACACTTTTAGTTTGACAGGTTGCCAGGAAGGAACTTGCAAATGCATTCAGGAAAATAGTCATTATGAATATGTCAGTCCAAGACGCATTTCTTTTACAAGCAGAAAAGATCAATTACTTATTCCTGCAATTATGGGCTACATTAATAAGTTTCACATAAAACATACACAAAAACAATATGCTTTTTGTCATATAAAGTAAGTGCATGTTTCAAAACCTACCTGTTGTCCCACCCCATGATAAAGACAGTTGACCACATTATCCAGCAGGTTGATATCCAGTTTCTGGTTGAAGTCCAGCAGCTGCTGAGCTGCATGGTCTGCTAACATTGTCATAATTGCTGGCATAGAGCTCTGCAAAAAGGATGGTTGAGAGTGGGGTCATGAGTGCAACCGACAGTCAATAGACAAGTCATGTGAACTGTTTGTTCAGAAACAATTCCAAACAGCTGACCTCTAAACAACAATCCCATAGAACTCAGTGAGTTGTAATTCCACAAAAATGATTCCAAAAAAGCTGAGAAGCACTGAAAATAATGAACAAAACAAGAGTGATTTAATTATTTCATCCTGACATTGAACTGAAAACAGCACAAAGATTGGGTTCCAATGATTTTTTGCTAAATATTTCCTTATTCTTAATTGTATGCCGCAAATTATTTTCTGATATAATAAACAAATTGAAAAAAAGGCAAGAAATGTTTTTCATGCTCAGACACGGATTGTACCATTCCACAGGTAAAAAGGATTAAAGGTGGGGATACATTGGACGATCTGAGCCCTATCTTGAGCCTTTTCCCGTTGGTCTGACTTTTGGAGCTTGTCGGGAATGGGTTACGGGTTAGGGTTCTTAGCTATCAGAGAGGTGCAGGCTATCAAGTTAGCTTACTTCCAATTCTCTCTGCAAAATAGCCCAGCCATTCAGCCCACGCCATCCTAGCCACCTACGGATCCAAATATCTCGGTGCCTCATTTTTTAAGTGGTTTCAGGACCCAAGGAGGATCAGGGCAGCTCGTTTCTGCCATGTTAGCATACTGCTATCAAACAAACTTCTTTCTTCCCTGTAAGTCTTTAAACAAAACTTTATTTAAGATTATCAATAGCCAGAACAGTCCACAGGGGCCAACTGGACATACAGAGCAAACCAATAGCGATCCTCCGCGCACATTTATCCATTAAGTATGAGTTGGACTCAAACAACAATGAATATAAAAACGCGCAGTGTATGGTAAGCTTAAGCAAATATAGGTTGGGGTTCACAACTTTGAGCATTTCTGCAAACACTCAACATTTTAAGAGCAATGTTTGTCTGGAATTTGAGAATTTCACAACTACCGGTGACGATGTCAATTTATTCAGAAAATTTTGTGATATCTCTGCACATAAAAGAGCAAGGACCAGATCGGACAATAAACGCTCATGAATTTCAACCCATCAGACAGCCCTGCAAGATGGTATGAGGGATGAAGCGATATCCTGCTGCCATACTGCAACATTGCATTGGGATAAAAGAGTCCCAGGACTGGACTGGCCTGCTGCAGTCCAGACCTGTCCACCATTGAAAATGTGTGGCACATTACAAAGCGCCAAATAACCATGAAAATGACAACGGAGTCTTCCCATGCACTTCCTTAGTGTTGATGTCAAACAATGGTGGACATGCCCCTTTTCTGGGGTTTAAGAAAGGTGTAATACACATCAAATTCGGAATGAACTGTATTTAAGAAAACACAAAGTTCATCAGTTAACATACTTTGGATCAAAATTTCAGCAACAGTGAAACTACTATTTCTGCCACTACTACACCAAGAGTCATGACTTCCAGATCAGGACAGATGGAGAAAAAAGTAATTATAATCACATCGAGTGCCAGTGAAAGAGACAGTTTAAATGTCTCTGTACTTCAGGTGACCTTTATGGTTACCTGAAGTACAGAGACATTTAAATGGAGGGCATTTCCAAAAGCAAGAATTATCTTGTACAAATAGAACATTGCTTTAAAAATGGTTCATAAAACCAAAGACAAGAATAGGTCCTTATTGAATTGACCAAAAAAATACCCACTAGAAAAAAAGAAACTAATATTACACTTCATTGTGACACCCAGAAGGTGGAATTCTTGATCCAAACTCATCTGAGACAGGCGGAAAGTGTGTTTTGGTCTGAAGAGTCCACATTTCTGTGAACTTCTAGAATTATTTCATGTCCTCCAGTATTAGGAGGAGAAGGACCATCCAGATTCTTTCCAGCACAAAGCTCAATGCCAGTATATGTAATAATACAGGGTGTGTTGGTGTTTAGTCTTTTTCATTCACCAAAACATACACATCAAAATATTTTTAGAAATCCCATTTTCTTAGGAGGGCATGGCGCCCTTGTTGGGAAACAAAGGTGAATTTTAGAATCACCGAAAAATGCCGATAGAATTCAGCAAACCATAATTTAGCTTGCCATCACCACGTTATCTAACATACATTGATTACGGATTTGAAAGTGGTTCGTAATACAAAGTCAACAACGACATTCCCATTTGGGTTAAACAAAATAAAGCCATGCTGAAACTGTTCACACTGCCCACTCCGATTCACTTCTCTGTACGACCTATTAAGGAGGTTAACAGAACCACGTGTTGGGCATAGACAACGTCACATTGTTTACATCTGCAAGTGACGGCGCATACTCGTCTTCACTCCGACCCTGGCACGATCACAGACTGCCGAGGTCAAACGGTGAATAATGATTGCAGCTCACGACTTTATTTACCTACACCGGTAAATAAAGTCACCGGTTCATGGCTCACGATCTTGGGTGCGCGGTCACGGACCGCTAACATTAGCTTCAAGCTACGTGCAGAACTCGGTGATAGTGGCACATGTTGGTGCTGGAATGACTACAACCACTCCCACCAAGACACCAGAGAGATGGAGAGAGACCATATATGAGTATTACTTGCAATACAACCAGTGGAGTAAGTTGTTAAATGAAGAGCTTTTGGGAGCATGTAAATAGACAAAAAGTTGGCTAGCAACACCAACTTGAAATCGCTCACATTAGACTCGAGTGATGCTTATGTGGTGGGAGAGGCTCGGATTTATCCACGCAGCTTAGGTTACTGATTTATCTGCAGAGTGTAGATGCAGCCTCGTTTGGTTACCCGTATTTACTTTGGTTAAGTTAGTGCACGTTCTCCACCAGCCTCCGCCAACTAATCCTTCTAAAGTGGGCAATGCTAGCTAGCAGGCAGTGAGAGGCTATTAGGTTATCCCATTGATGCTATTACATATTGAATTAGCATCTTTTCAGGGGACAGGTGAAGCAAATTAAATGAACTTAATACAATGAAATATTCTTCTTACAGTTAATGGGCAACGTGTTAATGATAGTCACCTACCTACAGTCCAAAGCTGTGGTTGAAAAGAGTGTCTTTTACCGAAGAGGCTCCAGAAATGTGTATTAATTCAGCAGCGTTGCTCTCCAGCTCGGAGGGATGTCGGGCTGCTACGAACCACTGATGTGGATTACAAGAACAACTATCACGGCAAACTCAGCAATATGTCCCTAAGACTCATTTTACGAAACAAACCAAACCTTGATTCACTAATTAATCCGTTCCTCTGATAATTTTCCAGCGGGCGGTGTAGAGGTTGTGTGCCTGCGCCTTCTCTCCTCTCTCGACCAACTCACTTGCAACCGGTTGAAACCGGTTCAGACTGGGAGATTCCATCTCGGTTTAGTTTTCGCCCGATGGCGCCGCGTAAAGTTTGGACTGGGGTTACGCCCACAGCGCGCTCTGATTGGCTTCAGGATTGCTGGAGACTTCCTGCTTGGCGTCCTATTGGACAACTGAGCTGTCAGTTTATTTCAATTCGCTCAAGCGCCCACGCGACCACTCCGCCCGGAGAGAAAAAGAGGGTAGAATCGCGTTCAGAGTGGATTTCCACACTTTTGGCTTACTTATCGGCGTAAAGTCACCTATCCCCATGTACGAGTCAAGTAATGCATGCAATGTTCATAACATGACCGAGCGTTCGTACATTATAACCCGTGACATCATATAGTGAATTTGTACTTCTTTTAAACGTCATAGATAATAGCGGCCGTCCCATGCAGGTACACCCCTGCTGCCATTCACGAGCCTGTTGCTTGTAGCTGGTAATTTTCCACCAGCCACGAGTGGGCGTGGTAATACGATCATGACCGCACGGGGTTAGAATGAGAGCTGGAGGAGAATCTGTGTCCCAGCGGTGACTATCGGACTTTATAAATGTGTCGTCAGCGGCAGAAGAGCAGTCAAATGCTGCAAAGTGGGTTTTATGTCGGTTTATAACAGTCTATAGTCTGAGCTCTGCTGTGTGATGAAGATGCAAACATGACAACGTGCTTTTTTTTTTTGTTCCTCCTGCTGTGATCACGTGGTGCCGCGCGCTACTTGATGGAAAAATACTGGATTTCGTGTGTAGTGGAGACAGTACACAACCCAGTAAAGTCATTCAGGGCGGCTCAGTCTTTACCCAGCAACACTGCCAGCCTTTGCAACCCATGGACGAATCATGTCTGTCATTTCAAACAGAATTATGGCTCTGTTCAATCATTTCTGCTCTCTGTGGCGCCTAAAACGTGCAATTTGATGCCAAACCCCAACACAAATAATGCATTGCAGTCATACAAATGTTGTTATATCCACAGTCTCATTATGCATGACACAATGATTTGATTTTTGATTGCAATACACAGTGATCAGCTGTAACATTTCAACCACAAACAGTTGAAGTCAGAATAACGTGCATTTGATAGTTATACCCTCTTAAAAGAGGGTAAGTAGACATTTTAATCTGGATTTCATGTTTTGGACTTAGAATAAGGATCTGGGCCACTTTCATAGCTAGGTGACTAGGTCAGAGCATCTCCAGAACTGTAGGTCTTGTTGGGCGTTCCAAAGCTTCAGTGGTTAGTGCCTACCAAAGTGGCCTAATGAAGGAAAACCTATTAACCAGTGATAGGGCGATGGTCGACCAAGGCTCATTGATTCATTCTGTGCATTGTGAGTGAAGGCTAGCCCATGCTGGCCAATCTTACAGATGAGCTACTGTAACAAAGTGCCGGAAAGTTTCATGTTGGATCTTATAAAAAAAAAAAGGTGCAAGAACACAGTGATTTCACATCTTGCTGCAAAGCCAAAGCCAGTGACCATGCTGACCGCTGTCTGCTGCTGCAAGCACCTTGAACGTGCGTGTCAGCATTAAAACTGGACCACTGTGCATGGATAAAGGTAGCCTGTTCTGATGAATGATATTTTCTTTTACATCATGTGAACGGACAGGTGCATTCATCGCTAATGTCTGCTTGTAGTTTGTGCAAAGATTGGTATGAACCATTTCTAAACACTTCAATGTCCTCACGAAGAAAACGTAGCTATAGAAAAACAGTAAAAAAAAAAAAAGTTTAAAAAAAAAATCAGACTTGTAAAATGATTTGATGGAAAAAAAAATTGTATTTCACATATAATAGTAATTTTTAATTTGTTTAACTCAATCTTAAGCAGTGAAGTGGTCTTGTACCCCAGAAGCGATCACAAGGCAATGATGTTAATCTAAACACTGACACAGAAGCCAATGGTGACCCCAATCAACACTAAGGGGCGGGTCGTATTAGATGCTGGTGTTTTGGGCCAGGATCATGCAGCAAGACCCCCACCAGTGCAGAGGGTCCCCTCCAGATATCAACAGAAGCCGGATAGCTAGGCCCATCCCCAAAGTTGGGAGAGTACCCCACCGAGCAGAGCCCACACCACCATATGGCTACAGGGTACATGGAACAGGCCCGGGACTCAAGAAATATAGTGGCCAGTGCCCCGTGCCAACAGTGGTGTGACGCACCGTCACACCACTGTTGGCACGGGGCAGGAGAGGCCACAAAGGATCTACACAATATTAGCCACTTGGTCATAATGTAATGGCTGATCAGTGTGTATAGTCATATAATTCTATGCCTCTCTAAAATCATAAGAGTCCCATTTAGTGTGTCCTTGGATCAGTCCACCACCAGGACAGCTGTTCTGTACACCAGTTTTTATCAATTAGCGTGATTTCAGAGCCACACAAACACGTGTCGATTCAATTACAACATTCCGTTTGTTGTTGCTGCCGTCACATTCCTTGAATCCACTTCCCGCCTAAGAATGAAATGAAACTAAACCTCAAAACTTGTCCGCCCACTCTTTTTCAGGAATCCAAGAGCCTTAGGAAAAACAAGTTCAAGTGAAAGACGAGGATTTGACGTATTCATACATCCACTGCGTGGTTTTATCATTTGCATATTCTGTATGCTGATGGTGACATCACAAATTGCACGATTGAAAAATTCCTTACATGACTCGGAATATTCTGTCCATCAACATCAGACGGATAAATATAAGATTTTTTTGCAAACGAGTTACTTTGGAGCTGTCTAGAATTCCATTTGGGATTAAAATAGTTCCACCTGAGCTTAAAAGAGTAGCTGACTGATACTCCATTACATTTTTTTGTAATGCCAGTAGTAGTAGTAATAACTAGAAATTTTAATAAAATTAGTGGTAGTTATAGTATTTCAGTATTAGTTTCAAAAACATTAGTTATTGCGGCAGTACTACCGCGGTAATACACATTGCAGTACTTGTAGGAACTAGTATTCAAAATATTTTTATTATTATTATTATCAATATGTAATAGTAGCTGGTTATATTAATAATACTATTAGAAGTGGTAGTAGTGGTAGTATTAGTAATTGTAGTTGTATTGTAGTAATACAATATGATGATGATGATGTCATGGTTTATAAAGGCAGTTGTATTACTAGCACAACTAGTAGTAGTAGTAGTAATAGTAGATATACTACTTATATCCATAGTTATAATTATTAGGAGTAGTAGTAGTGGTTGTAGTAGAAATGCATTATTACTCATGCACAAAGTTATGTTATTGTTTTTTTAGTAGTAGTAGAATGAGGAGTATTGCATTTCTGCATCTACACATTGACCTCATTGAACCATTTCCCATCATTTTTGCAGTTATTTGTGATTTTTGGGAAAATCGTTAAGAGAATGGTAAAAAGCAGCGGTAGCACGCCATTCCGGCTGAAGCTGCTTATTTTGATATATAATATGTGCTGTCAAAGCTGTGAGACTAGATACACGGATCGTCTGTTTCCATCTTCCCTTGTCCTCTGCCTCTTCCTCTGTCACACCAACCAACTGCATATCCTCTTTTACAACACCCAGAAGCCCCCTCTGTGATCTTCCCCTTTTTTCTCCTGCTTGGTAGCTCCAACTCCAGCACTCTTCTACCAGTAGATCCAGTATCCCTCCTCTTTACAAGTCCAAACCTCTCTCATTTGCCTCTGTGACATCTATCTTGGGATTTCCCGCCGATGACACTCTTCTCATACTCTTCCTTCAGGTTCACCTCACCCCATTTCCCCTCCTTAACCACAACACGATAAAACAGTTTGCACCCTCCTCTGATGCTTCTCGCCTTGCTGCCTTTCCACCTGACGTCTTGGACACACAATATACTTCTGGGGTGCCGTTTGTAAACTTACACATATGGGTACCCCTCCTTGTCTCCTACTGTCTGCATTGGGGTCTGGGATGCCCAATATATATTAATTACACCTTTATATTAATACAAATCATGATTTATATTTTCAATTCCTTCTCATTTACAATGAAATATTCAAATGTTATTTGTATATAAAAAGTCCGTCTCTCTGCAGTAGGCATTGACTCAGCTCACACTCACACTAAAGCAGAGAGCATCAGCTCTGTTGTCATGAATCATTGCTGCCTTTCACTCAGAGTAAGTCACAGTTATAAAGTTAAAAATGAGGCTGACAGACTTGAAAATAAACATTATCTGGAGATCTGTGGTTTAGAATTATTTGTTTCCCCAGGAGTCTTCAGGATATCAACAGCCCCGAAGCGCTTACTGCACTGCTGGAATTTATTGTCACATGCGTGTGAAGTTTGTAGGTAGGCAACCTCTGACAGGCGACGGCCGGTTGAATCTTGTTCTTTCTGGTTGGGTCATTTACATATATTATCATTGCATCACACTGGGGCCTGACCTACATGTGGTCATCAACTAAGAACACACATATTTTGTTGAGGTTTCATCCGAGCAACGTTCATTTCTGATATAGTGAGGTTCTCAGAGAAAAAAGGAGCTATCAAATACATAACAATATCAAACAATAACACTAATGTTGAAGACAAAGTCAACATGCCAGACCCACACATGTCTCCTGGATTGTTTGAAGCGTGGACTCATCTCGTGGGCTTATACTGGGTGATATTTGGTGAAGAAAATTATTTTTATTAAAAATATTTAAAGGGTACGGATCCGTCTTGAAGAGCACTGTCACTCCAGACCATGCTTCAGTCCAGAACTTTTGAAAACAATAAACAGCACCACCCTGTGCAGCCGCTTCAAAATGACTCCCTTTTATATTTGATCCTGCGGCGCCCTCTGCTGGACACATGCCGAACAGACATAAAGCAGATATGAACCCATTATCCCAAATTTGCCAGACATGAAAATATCCATATCAAATGTCATTAGTAGCCCTTTGAAATTATCAATCGTTATTTTGTTTGACATTTTCATGTGAAAGCAGATGACAAAGTGTTTTTCATGATTGATGACCTGTCAAAATTTTTCCTAGTGGGATAAAATGTTGTAAACTGAATTAATGTAACTCTCTGTTGCATCAAAATTACTACAAATCTCGTTTCAGTTATTTGCACATTCAAAAACCAGGACGTCCCCAGAATTTGTATAACAATACTTTATTACATTCTAGTGTGACTATTTTACTTGTGAATTTGACTTTGTTGAAGGCACTTCTCGAAAAATCTCACTTTATATATCCTCAATGTTCGTTTACACTGTGACAATCTTGACTTCCCGACGGATCAGTCACTTTTCTCCGGGTCGAAACCACAGAGGTTCCCCGGGGACGACTTTATGAAGTCCTTCTGTGGCTCGAATGGGATTTTAAATACACAATATTGTCCAATCATTCCAGAACTATCCTCTTTTTGTCGTTTTGTTCATTGAGGAGTGCAAGTGCAGTGAGGAGGTTATCATGATAGAACATGCAACCTGGAGGCATCTTTGCTTGCTCTGCAAGACCAGGAATAAAAAAAAAAAACCCACAAAGTACAACCAGGAAGCAGAACAGCTCTGGTGAAAGATCTGACACTGCACATATTTCATTGAAACACTTTATTATTCCATATGTGCTAGAAATGCAGTGATACATCATTCAGCAAAAAACTTTTTTTAGCCCTACAACTGACAATGTTTTTTTGCTGTCACCATTGTGACCTGTGGGATTAAACGGGTTTTAACCCACTTCCAAAGAGGTCCCCTTGCTATAAAACAGGGATTATCTTATAAAAGATTATCATAAAGTGCAGAGATGCTTTGTTTTCGGAGCCCAGGAGAGGACAGGGACACAATTGTTTTTATTACATACGCAAGTAATAAAACATTTTTTCCATGTCCCCTCCAGGACAAGCAAAGTACGTGAAAATTTAATAAAAACCATGGATCATTGCTTACCCGACTTCACTGTTAAAGGTAAAACCGAGGGCAAAGGAGACACAGCAGAAAAAGGCCCCCTCACAAATGAACAATATGATAAAAACAAAAAGACGTTCAGTTTTTCACCCAATACTCTGTTTGAGCATATTTGAAGTGTCCCATTAACTTAAGAAAAACTGAAATATCTCTTAAAGTCTCTTAATCAAGCCTTTGTTGTCAGACGATTATAAAACCACAAGCTTAAACAGCTATTCTGCTCATTACAGGAGAGATCTTCTCGGCTCAGGAACCTTTTAGCTTCAAACACACATTTGTGCAGGCCGCCATCTGCACAAATGTTGCTGGACGTTGGAATTCAGGTCTGCTTCTCTCTAATGTTGTGAATGATTTCTGTTTCATGGCAAAAGTGACGTCCGGGTAGATGGTGTAGCAGCACATTTTCCCTGAAGACAGCATCAGGACAGGCTCTTTCATCCGGAACTGATGCGGTCCGGCAATAATATCCCATCATTTATCATCCTTCAAATACCTTTGATGAAGTCAAATCTTATCGGTATGTAAAATATAGAATAAGCTGGTTTGAACCGTATTCTTATTCTACAGAGATCAAGCAATTCAACATGAACAAAAACTGGGAGACAGTTTAGAGAAAAACTGCTTTTAACAGGCAGAAACCTGGAGCAGTTCCCTGCTTTAAAGAGAGAGAGAGAGAGAGTGAGAGAGGCAGAGACATTAACATTCACCACCACTATAATAATAAAGAGATTACAATTAGAAGTAGATATAATAACTTCAATAATCATATCGTTAGTAGACGTAATAATAACAATAATAGTAATAATAACAACTAGAAAAAGCACTCGGAGATCTCGAACCTCTGCAAAATCTCAATAGTACGTCAGGTTAGGGAAAAGTGAATGCAGATTCCTCCATTTATGTATGAGTTATTGCCAGTCACCGACAACTCCAACAAACTCTATGAAAATCTCTCAAGTACTCTGTAGCCGCTCGTCTCCTGTATCTTCCACTTCAGTGTCTCAGTTCAGCCCACTTAGCCGCCAGCTCCACACCAAAAAGAACTTCAAAGGAATCAAAGGATCTGAGGCAGCAAAAGCCACATCGTGACATGTCTACTCATTACGACTTATTACTTTATTTTATTTTAAATGCTGCAAAACACGTAACATCTCCATCTGTAGTTTTTCCCGTAATCCTGCTCACAAACAGACAAACGTACAGGAGTCAAAACATAACCTCCTTGGCGGAGGTAATTAAACTAATGGGTGGCCTATGGTCCATTTGAATGAGTGTCAAAGTGAAATTATAATTTTGACCCAACAAACTCCATCTGATGATTACCTTGAAGTCATGTGATTGGCACCATTTATTTGTATTGTGTTAGTTTTAAGCGAACAGAACAGTAACAGAATAACTCAAAACACTTTTTAATATTATTTCCCTGAGACTTCCTGGAAAAGGTTTACCTGGGAATGGGGAATAGAGAATTCGATTGAGTTTTATCTCGAAGATAATAGATCTAGGATTATTTATTTTTATGAGTGAATGTTTTTGTTAGTTTTCCTGCAATTTCTTTGAATATTATAGGTGAAAAGATGGTGGAATGATACTGAGCCAAATTTCATTGAGTGATGGAATGTGAGGAGATACAATATCTTTCAATATTCATCAGGTAATTAAAGCGCCTCCCATCTGGGTGCAAATCTGACAAATAAGGAATCGGACAGGTCTCGTCTGACTGATCTGCTTCAGGCTCGGCAGGAGAGGGAATGAGGAACAAAGTCAGGGGATTTTGAAGAAAGAACCTTCCAGTGAGCAGGATGGATGCACAGATTAAGTTACCATGGATCCTCCTTGTGCCCTGCTTCCTGAAATGAAAAACTCAAAAGTTTCCCTCATCTAAGGCTTAAAAAAAATCTACTACAACTACTTCTGGAATACCCCTCTACTGTGTCCGATCTCCAAACTGTCTGTGGCTGCAGGCACCTCCCCGCTGCTAGTTCACTGACCTGCATCTACAACAGCAGCCTGTTCTCCACACACAGCAGAGACTCAAACACTCGAGACACTGCTGCGTAAATATTCCAGTCCTTCACTCCATTCCCTGCCAGATTGTTCTGTCTGCAGATGTGGTAGATATATGTGACCTTTCTGCAATGCTTGCGTTCCCTGCCCCTCGGGTTCATGGTCCATCAGCGACACTGTAATCATCATCAGCCTGCCATCAGCAACTTCTCCGTCTGTAGAGTCAGCTCTGCTCAGCCTCCTGCCGGTATCTGTCTCTGGGTCCACAGACATGAACTTTCTACAGGTTTCACCAAGACATTTTTAAAACCTTTTTTATTTTAAGGCCATTTGAAGTGAAATTTAAGACCATGTTAGAAACATGTGTGTTGGATAAAAAGGACTATTGAGATGCCGGTTATTTGCAAAGTAAACTTTATTGACAGAATTAAATGTACAGCAAAGTGAGTTTGCAGTTTAAAAAAAATCTAAATCTGAATTGTATTCAAGTAAAGTTTAACCAGTATTAAATCAACATATTTAAGACCTCATGCATAAAATTCACATTCACATTTTTGTCTAAAAATCCATTTTATGAAACTATAGACTTTTTAAAACCCCAATGAGATCCGGTCTTATCAGCAGTCATAACGAGCCAATCAGAGGTAGAGTAAAGCGGGTTGCCATATAAGGGATGGGAAAGTTGGATGAAGTCTATATGGGCTCGGTACCCTCATCTTAAGACCATTTGACATGTTCGAAAGTTCCAGAACAGCTACTAAAAGCCCTCCGTGGTATGTTTTGTTGTGTTTTGTAACATAAAAACAGTTTGGTAAAAGTAGATATGACGTTAGCATGAAACCTGCTGCTTCCCTGAGACCCGTTTCTTCAAGCAGCTTAAAATCTTCACAATAAATAAACAAAATTCTGTACACCCTCCAAATCCAAAGCTTTGAGAGAGGTGCATGGTAAACTGTATCATCCTCAAGCAGACACAGTGAAGCTCATTTTCTGGCTCTTCCACTTGGTTCAAACAAACATGGCGTCCATTAATGCGATTTCCTGAATTTCAACAATTGGACTCCAACATTGCATCTGAGACTCCAGCGTCACACAGCGGCTGAGAGTTGTGGTTTTCATTCATGCTTGGACATTCTCTTGGTACCTGTGTTAGTCCTTGGTTCTGGACTTTCACCTGAAAGATGTCCCACTTCTCGGGTATCACTTCTCTGTTGAAGAGCAAAGACGTCAGGTAGGACACCAGCAATATGGTGGCAAAAGAAACCAGCATACATATGGTCCTGATAGGGGCATACTGAACGTAAACGTCATCTTCAAGGGTGCATCCTGGGAAATGGATGACAGGTGGTATCCCTAGTACTGGCTCTCCACATAAAAGTCTTAAGAAAATCCCTGATAGGAAGCCCACTGCTGAACCGTAGCCATTGGAGATTCTGAAGAAGAGCACACAGACCAGCTGTGGGAACATTGTAATGTAGGCGATCTCTCCACCCAGGATCCAGAACGCCATGACTCCAGTGTGCAGGAAGGTCAGAGACGTACCAGCCAGGCCGAACAGAACCACAGAAATGCGGATCACCCATCGGATCTCATTCTCTGATGCCTACAAAGAAACAGAAAGATGAGGAAACCATCGTTCCCAACGACCATCATTCACTTCCCCGACTGTCTGACATCATCTGTAAAATCTAGGGTTGTTAAATTTGAAAAATTTATTGTACAAAAAGTATGATTTAATCACGAGCTGTGATGACCCTTGACATCGTTACATGTCCACAGTATCTCAAACCTGAAGGACGCAGATTACAGTAACACTAAGGGGGTTAATAACCTCTGTTCCACAATCAAACTGTAGGTGGGAGTGATGCACCTTGGCGGTAGTTCCCATCCGCCATAAATATATTAAATTGGAAGAAGAAGAAGACAAAGGCCCACTTGGTCCAGTTAGTGGGAAAATTATATTTAGTCAGTGTGGAAAATTTGCTACCATCTAGTGGTGAAGTTTTAGAATGCAACAAACATTGCACCTCAGCCCACCCCTCCCTCTCATCGAATCTACGCGGGCCTTCAAGCGTCATCTGGGGGGGGGGGGTGCTGTAAGGCTCGTAGCCAGAGGCACCCTCATCTCTGAACATTTCGAAGCCAACCCAAAACCAGTTACAGTTTACTGGGATGGAAATGTGACAGGCGTGAGAGAAACCCTCAAGGGTCTCCTCCTGGACCATGCAGCCATCCTTTGCCCACAGGAATGAAAATATTTATCAAGCAACCATCAAGTTATTCTCTTTTTGTTCATTGTCTTTCTGCCACGTCAGAGTTAAAAACTCAAAATGTCTTTACAAGAGACAGAGTTCAGTTTGTCTGTTCTAGGCTACTGTACAAACATGTCAGCCTCGTTGGAAGAGGAACATGGCGTCTCTGGAGTGACTGAAATAAACGTTAGAAGGTCAATTCCTATTTCCAGCTGGTTTCACACTAACAGAAATATAATTATGAATATTAAAGGTTTGGTACAGTTAGTCAAAGAGATACCCCAGTGTGTAGTTTATGCAGTGTGTAGTTTTACACACTGCATCCTTATTAAGCGCCCAGGTGTAACTGTTGATAGAACGGTTATGAGCAATTTTAGTAGGAATTCTAGTATAAATGGAAAACTTTACGCCTCAAATATCATCTCAAAGCAAGGTTAAACTTAAGAGCTAGCATAGTACCTGCTAACGTTACTGTGGGCCAGCCTCGTCAATCGAGAGTGGAGGAAAGTGAAATAAAAGTTCCATCTGGATGGAACTGGCTGAATGGATCTGATTAACTGCAGGTTAATCTTTCCGGCGGGGGACAGGCATTTAATTGAGATTTTACAGATGGATCCTCTGACACATCGTACAAAACAAACATAGAGAGCAATTAGACCAACGAAAAGCCCCTAAACCCCTGCGTTGTGCAAGCAATCCCCCTGTTTAAACCCGTTAAATGTGAAGATATGTCAGAAATAAAGTGTTTGTTTTTATAAAATAGCTCCCTCTAGTGAGTAAGACATGCTAAATAAAAGGTACATCTCCTTGAGTTGATTCATATGCAACAAATTTGGACTAAATCGGACCAATGGTTGAGAATTAACAGCATTGGAAATAAACAATGGACCTTTGCCGAAATCAATCCAGTTCTTCCTCCCAATCCAATCCTGATGCTTGTTTGAACAGATTGGGAGGAAACACTTCCACATGTTCCCTGATGGATTGGACCTTTCACCCTGTTCTCCCGGCATTTACCGTGGTCCTCAGGATCTTCTTGTAGATATTTACGGTGAAGATGGAGGCGGACGACAGCAGGGCAGAGTCGGTCGATGACATCACGGCGGCACCCACGGCTCCGATACCGACCACAGAGATGAAGGGCGGGGTTAGGTGTTGCAGGGCGAGCGGTAGTATCAAACCTGTCTGACCCCGCTCATGTGGAGGCGGAGATCCGTACGACGTCAGGTTCCAATCTAGGAAACAGACCACACACACACACACACACACACACACACACACACACACACACACACACACACACACACACACACACACACACACACACACACACACACACACACACACACACGTTAGGTTCAGGTATGGCAGTTTCTTGATAAATCACATATTTAGGAAATCTATTGTCTATTTACTATTCAAAATGTGATTATCCTGCTTTATGATTGCCTTGTGAAAAATAACAACAGTATTATAGAGAACACAGGGAGATTACAAGTGCATTATTAGTTAGATATGACTCTACTCAACGATATCACACAGATATTATCACATGTTTAGGTTCTGATGTTTTTTTACTTAAGATTATTCTGCAGTTTGAGACTTGTGAAAGGTGTCTAATCGTACAAACAGGTTTTCTTTACTTCAGAGAGCCGTTTCCCGATCTTTATCTTCTTCTACGATCTTCTGATCTTTATAATCGTTCCACTTTGTTCAGCACGTTGTGTCTGTGGCGTTAGATTCATATTTTCCTCCAAAGAACGCCGTTAGCGTCAACATGACCTGTTCCTCTGCTTTTACTCTCCGTCAATGACAACAACGTTTTTCTGGCAGCTGAACACAGTCGGCACACGGCCTTGTTGGTGGCTGTTCGGATAACGAACATCACCTCCAAAGTTCTGACCTATCCATTGGTTATTTAAGTTTAGTTATGTTAATAAACTTCAAACAGCTTCACATCTATCAGGTTAATTTGCATAACCTTGGTGGCTACGGACAGGTGACAGTGTCTGTAACATTGTACCTGGAACTATATGTGATTAAATAACATTTCTCTCCCCATTCAGATTTTTTCATGATCAACAAAGGGTATAACATTACTTATAAAGAAACACCATGAAACAAAGCAATCACGGAATATTTTCAAAAACGTTTTGATAACTACTGCATCATATCCGACAGATATACCACAAAGTTCATGTTATTTTACACAGGTTTTGTGGGACAGAACCAGGTGGACTCTCTATTTAGCTCAGAAGGTTGTGCGGCCGTCCCACAATCCAGGAGATTGGGGTTCGATCCCAGCCCTTGATTACATGGGGTGCTTGAGCAGGACCCTAAATGTCCTGTCTCACAATTCCCACTGAGACGGGTCAAAATGCACAGAACAAATTTCACAATGTTGTGCTGTTATTATGTACTGCGTTTAACAACGTGATGAATAAAGTAAGAATTATTATTGGCCACAGTTAGAAAATCAATTAACCTAAAATGTGCCAAAAGGGGGATTTTGACCAAAGACATGGATTTCATCTGCAAAATACCACATAGCTATTTGCATAATTATACTACATCCTATCGCTATGACATAAACCGATTTTGAAAAAAAGGAGGGCTGGAGCAGATCTCAACTAACATTAGAGGCAGGGTATACCATGGACAATCCACCAGTTCATCACAGAGCTGGAGGGCCATGGCTGATCGGGCCTTCTGTTCTGCTGCCCCTCGTCTGTGGAATGCCCTCCCTGACCATCTCAGGGCTCCACAGACGACTGACACATTTAAAAAAAGGACTTAAAACTTTCCTTTTTAGCAGAACCTATAACTTTAATTAACATTGGTGCTTTTTGGTTAGCTTTTTATATAGTTATTATTTTATTTTATATTGATGCTTTTATCTGATCCAAATGTAAAGTGCATTATAAATGAAATGTATTATTATTATTATTAGAGGGGAAAAGAAGCGTTTACATCTACAGGCGGTTCAGTTTGTTCCCCTCGACTGCATGTTACTGGACAGTAGAAGAAAGCTGGAGACCCCTAGAACTCTTGTGGATAGGAACCCAGAACCTTATTGATGTACTGTAATAATAAATCTCAGTTCCTGCTTTAGTATATTTGTACAATTATTCAATGGCAATCCAGCAATATTCATGTGCTGTTTCTATTTAGTCATTTTTGAACCAAGGTCTGCATTAAAAGCTGAGATTTGTCTGCGTTGCAGCTTTACCCGTAGACGCAGCCACTGCCCCGATGAGCACAGGCGGAATTCCAAAGGTGGGGATGAGAAACGCTGCGGCATAACATCGCAGCTTGGCCGTGGCTGAGGAAGAGGCTGATAACGTCCTCTGGTGGAAGTCTTGAAAACCGAGGTCTCCTATACTCTTGGAAACAAGAAATAATGGAAACAGAGATTTATGAGGACAGCAATATGCCGCAAATTGAGAAGAAACGTTTTTCTACTTTTTAATCCATAAACTTTCTTACAATAGAGAACAAACTGTTCATTTGAGAATTACCAAAACTATCATGTAGATCTCAGTGCGCACAACAAGAAGGTATTACACCTAGCTCCAGTAGCGTGTTCCAAAGGAATGCCACAGGGATCGGTCCTGGGACCGCTCCTATTAAACATATTTACCAACTGCGTTGAGCAAAATGTCTTCTTGTGTATTTTTAGTCCTCTTTGTCAATTACATTGTTATCTATTATTACATTTTGCAATTTAGCTAACGTGCTAATCTGCTGCATTTGTTTGATCGTCATTAACTTCATTGCAACATTTTATTTTATGTTTGTACTGTGTTTCTTTGCCTGGGAACCCAAGAAGACTGGAGGCACATCTCAGTGATTCTAATGGGGATCCTTAAATAAACCTAAAAATATTCCCAAACTTTTCACTTTTACGCTGATGATACTGTGACATTGTACTAATGCATCAAGCTTTAAATATTGTACAAGGTTCTTAAAAAAATGAATCTCATGTTGTCAGTGGACCTTCCCACCAGCACAACTCTCCAGCGTTCTGAATCTCATTACATACATACATACATACCTACCTACCTACCTACCTACCTACCTACCTAACGAGACACATTATGAGTTGTCCTGATGAAATTGACACCAGTTAGATTAAATTTTTTTACTTTTTTGGGTCTTTCATTTGGGTTCTACTGATCGATCTTTGGTCATTTTATTCTCAACGAATCACACGGTGTATATCAATAAAGATTTTCAACATTAATATTTGCATCATCGAGAGCCAAATTTTCATTTAAATGGTATTATAAATTAATAAAAAAATGATTAAAGAAGAATTATGATATGTGAATAGAAAACCATCCCCGAGGAGAATGTTTAACATGATGGGGCGTTTGCTTGAGACGAAGTAAACAACCACATGATGCTGCTTCGCTTTCAATGGCAATAATTATGGCAACAATCCATGTGACGGATTCCATTCCTCCTAAATGTTTTAAAAAATGTAGAGTATTTCGTTGAACCAGCAGCGTTTCACTTCTGTTATGAAACGTGTAATTATTTCACCTGGTGTCACAACAATTCGAAAAATGTATTTTCACTGTGCAACCCATTAAAACAACTCGGAAACATTTGTTGCATCAATTTGTAAGCTCTCACGCCATGGATGCAGAAAAAGGAAGAACAAGAATGAATATATTGAATATTAGTAACTTGCATGGATGCAAATAGATTATATGTTTATAGATTAGTTAGAAAAGTGATTTATGAACGTCAACCCTCATAAGAAGTTATGTAAGGAATTAAATTTGTAGTTTTATGGAATAAAAACAACAAGTGACTGAATCTCGTCTTCAATTAATGCTTCAAACTTAAATCAGCAACAACATGTGGTCGCAATGTTATGGGTAATAAAATAGAACTATTACTATTATTGTCATAATAAAACAGACATGTTCTGTCTTGTTTAGACGGACGGAACATCCCCGAAGTCATCCTCGATGACACACCTTCTCTCCTGATTACCATAAAAGCATCATATCATTCATAATTACCTTACCAGCAGTAAAAATATATCTAGCCACTTCCAGGCCCTGTCTGCCGTCAGGGTGCCCACCCAGGGGTTCTGGTAGGTGTAGTTGAAAGACGTGGTGGTGATGTCAAGAGAGCTGGGATTCAGGATGAGGAAGGGGATGCACACCCACTGAGGAGAGAGACACGCGCTATTAGCTCCCAGGTAGAAGATGAAACTTGATTCTGTAGTTACTTACTAACTATACTTTCTCATACAGTGCATGGATCAGCCGTAACATTAGAAACACCGACGTGTGGTATTCAGGTGACGTGAAAACTTGATACTTGGTGGTGGTATATATGAGGAAACAAGTGAACATCCTGTCCTGAATTTGAAGTTGGAAGCAGGAAAAATGGACGAGTGTCCGAGAATCCGAGTTTACCACATTTTGATGGATAGAGGACTGGATCAGAGCATCTTCAGAACTGCAGGTATTATTGGGGGTTCCTGGTTTAAAGTGATCTAAGGAAGTAAAACCTGTGAACTGGCGAAAGAGCTTGCTTGTGTTGTTTGAACTAATTTAATAATAATATTAATAATAATCTTCTTCTTTTGGCCCCTCCCTTTGAGGGTCGTCACAGCGGATGACTTTGTCCGCTTATTGATTTGGCTTAGGTTTTACGTCGGATACCCTTACTGAAGCAATCCGCCCTATTTATCCGTGCCTGGGACCGGCACTAGAACTACACTGTCTTGTGACCCCTATTCAATAACAATAATCATAATAATAATAATTACAGGATTTCTGGTGGAGAAATTGCGGCATCTGTATGAACCTGGATGTACGAAACCTTAAGGCATATAGTTGGAGTAAAAAAAAAATTGGTATTTCATAATAATATTAGCGTCATCTTAATTACAATAGAGGCACAAAAAAAAAGTTTGGGACATATTAGACCAGTGTCAATGCGGAGATCAACACAATGAGGCAGGTGGTTATAATGTTATGGTTGATTGGTGGACAAGCTGTACATATTAATATTTTAAATAATATATTAATAAAATAAATATTAAATAAATATTGAAATGCTCTGTTGGAGATTTTGCAGCTGTGTTTGTGTCAATGCTGATATAATATGTATAAAATGTAGAAATGTAACAAATAAAACAATATATGGATATGGATATGCAAAGGTAGAGCAAAGTCACTAAATAGTAATACAACGTGACTAAAGTAAACACAACTGCTGCTTTTCATTTGTTGGGAAGTCACAGATACACCTGAAAAATAACACGACTGATGAAAATTCTCATCATTTCCCAACTTCTCGCAGCTTCGCATTGACTTTGCATGCAACAAAAAAAACTCATGTTGCGTTCAGCATGATCGCATCATGGGAGAAGTTCATCTCTGTATGGTTGAGTCCGACGGCAGATGCTGATTCTGAGGTTTTTTTGAACAGAAATTGTCATTTTCATGGCCCGCTGCAATTTCACTGCCACTGACATTTACTCGTGGCTTTGCGTTGACTTTATATACAAATACGCCACATGACAAATTTGCATTGCATTCAGTGTGAATGCAGCATTAAAACACAGGAAAAGGTGAAGTTATCACAATTTGTCCCATTTAAAATGGGTCCATTGTGATGGTTGTGAAGCCAAACTATGTTGAGTGTGGTTGACCAAATTACCGAGGTGACAAAAATGAGAGAGAGTTGTATGATGTCCGTGTAGGCCACAGAGTAGAGACCTCCCAGCAGCGTGTATGTGATGGCCACCGCAGCGGAAATCCAGATGCAGACAGCATAGGACAAATCCAGGATCACACTCATGGTTACTCCTATGAAGCACACACACACATTTAGTGACTTCTGGGTTTCATCTTGATGTAAATGAAATTGGCAGAAAGAACTTCCTCATTTTGAACACAGTCACAAATTATGTGATGGTCCACACATAGAATAAAAACACAAGGCTACACATGTCAATACAAGATGCCGTTTGATAAACATTTACCCAAACTGATTAGCGTTGACGTCACCCAAATGATTTCCGACATTAGTGGCGCCAAAGACAGAAGCCCAGCCAGTTTGTCCCCGTACTTGATGTGAAAGGGATCCATCATGGTGACATACAGCTTCTCTCTCATCGGCTCGGCGAAGAAAAGACCACCTCAATAAGAAACGCAGAAAAGTCCACAGCATTGTTATAGCTTCAATTATTTCACAGGTGAGAAAGAGCGACAGGGAGATGAGAGTGAGACAAGAGATAGGGAGACAGGTCTAGAAGTGGGAGACAGGAAGTAGGGAGACAGGTCTAGAAGCAAGATACCGGGGGTAGGGCGACAGGTCTGGAGGATAGAGACAGGATGTAGGGAGACAAGTCTAAAGGATAGAGACAAGAGATATGGACACAGGTCAAGAGGAGAGAGACAGGAGATGGGTCAAGAAGTGAGATATAAGGAGACGGGCCTAGAGGAAAAAGACGAGAGATAGTGAAACAGGTCTAGAGGAGAGACAGAAGATAGGGAGACAGGTTGTATCGCTTTGTTGTATCAGCATTTTGTCGAATGAGGTTCATTAAACGGTCACCGTTTTCCTTAAATTGGGAAATTTGTTAAAACTGAACATGGCCTCCAGTACAGTCCATTAAATCTAAATCAGATGATTCACATAAAAAGCGCATTCACAATAAAACCTGAAAACAAATGAGCAGAAACGAATTTTAACTGGAACGGATTAAATATTCTTAAAAAAAAAGAATGCTTTTACAGATAATGCAGAAAATGGTAACTGCTTCAGTTAAGAAACAACTCTCAAAGTGTCAAAACCTAAATTAGACTTCTTCTTGTTTGGCTTGATAAAAATGTTATGAAGCCAGAGAGAGCGTAGAAAGACGATGAAGAAACATTTCACCTCTAAAAACCAACACATAAGAAGAAAAAGAGAATGAATCGAGTGTTGCTGTCTTATTATAGAAATGAGCCTGACTGCACGGTCATATCTATTTTTATTAAGCAAAAGAAAAAGCAAGGGAGCAAGAAAACCTCACTATCAAATAAGCAGAAACACAAGGACCCAAGTCGTTAATGTTGAGAGGTAAATTGGTGGGTTCCGGATAGTCTGCGGCAGGAAAAGGCAATGCAGCCGGCAAAGGGTGGTTGCAGAGCGCTGGAGGATGTTAATCTCTCGCCAGTGTGAGTTGGCCACACTTCCGCCAGTAGCGGTGCACTGTGACCAACTCAGGGTCAATTTGGATCATTTCGGGTGCGAAGGTTGACGCTGTAAAGCTTTCGTCTGTAGCCACTTACGTTCTAACAAAGTAGATCATTTTGACACTTGAAGACCACCGTAGATTCTTGGATAAGGAGGGGCGCATTGAGGTGTAACATAGGTTGCAATCTGGAGCTTTATCACTAGATGTCACTAAATTTAACACTCCATACCTTTGAATGAACACGATGTTGTGTTAATCCAGTAGTTACACTGTATTTCTGTTCAATACAACCCTAGTGGTGATGTTTTTAATACAGGTGCAGTCTGCATGTAAGAAGAAAAAAAAGATTCTTACCAATAATGAAAGCCAATGTCGCAGCGATTGGCATCACAGCCCAAATCATTCCAAACTGGGGATCGTACACCGTCTCAGCTGTGCCAATTATGAAGGTCCCGCCAACCCAGGTAGCTGCCCACACACACACACACACACACACACACACACACACACACACACACACACACACACACACACACACACACACACACACACACACACACACACACACACACACA